>OMNV01029220.1:18065-64107 GCA_900303265.1 Brotula barbata | reverse complement strand
ATGGGGGCATTAGGCTGTCTGCTCTGCAACGAGCCTGGTTTGTTTTAAAACACACATAAAGAAATGTCTCAGAGACATTCCTCAGGACTGCCCAGTATCTCCCATCACTTAAGTTAAAGGGGTTTCTTCCTCTTTTTGTGTGACAGTGTCTGCTCTCCTATGTGAAGCTGGGCTTTCATCTTTGTAACTAAAGACGTGGCAGCACTTTGAGTTGGGACAAACTAATCACCCTTTTCTCTGAGCCATTGAACCAGGGATAAAAGGAAGCTCACACCACAATCCTCCCTCTCTCACTCGTGCGCACTTAGCCCAGCACTACCAGCTCTGTACGTCAGTCAGCACAATTCAATCTTTGCCAGGGTTTTCAACAGCGCATAAACCATCCAAAAAGGAAAAATCAGCTTTGTCAAACGTACAGCTTTAGCAAATCCATCGAAAACCCCCAAAATTGAAGATGGGATGGGAATGCTTTGTGTGAGAGTGATTTAGTGTCTGGCACCGTTTGAGGTCTTTTTCTGTCTCTCTTTCTCCTTGCTCTGTATGTGTGTGGCACTACACACAAGTGTGGGCGTGTAAGCCCTAATAAAATGTCTGTGTAAGGTAATTAGGCTAATGACCTGTGGTTATTGTGAAGCAGTTAAGCGGAATTAAGTATCTGGTCATGCTATAGAAACAGCCTAGACGGTGGCTGAAAGGTCCCCAGGTCACCTGTGTCCCTCTGTCCACCCACTGAATGTGTAAAGTCCATATGTAGCTCCCCTAACTCAGGATGGGAGTCTCCGCCCTTATTTATTATTTCTTCAGGACGTATTTGGGGGGAAAATTTGCAAAACTTACGCAGCATGACAAAGGTCTTGTTACTGCCACAGCTGATTCCACTATTTAGAAAGTCTACCGCTCTTTGTCTGCAATCATCTATTTAAGAAGGTCATTTCCATTGACATAACACAGATTCAAAGTTGTAGAAGTCCTGGGATTAAACATATGGTTTTGCAAAAGTTCCCGGTATCCTACATTTCCCCCTAAATGCTCAAGTTGAGGAGCAAAACAATTAACTTTTAATGAAATTAAATGTAAATGAATGATCAAATGCAGCTGAAATATAGCTGACAGCAGACTATGAGCTAGGCCTAACATTCTAAAGTTGAACTCTCCAATGTCAGTCCTGTTATCAATGTTGATGTATGTTGATGTATGCAGGTATTTTCATCTGATCATTTTTTAGGGCATAAAGCTAGTCAGGCGACTTAGTTGGATAGAATAAACTCAACCTTAAGCAATAAAGGTGACTGATTGAAATTCTCTACTTTGATGTCCTTTTGAAAGAACTCTTTTTGGTTTGATGACTATCTGCCTCTCGTTATAGCGTCAAGCTCTTGACTTTGTGATGCCGACTTCCTCCACTCAGGATCTGGAGTGCTGTTTATCAGTGAGAGAAACATTAAGGTCAGCAAAAGCCACAGGCTGGGCGAGGATGGATGGGGTCAGCTGTTAGTGCAAATGTGCGGTTAGGTAGATTGACAGCGAACAATAAGCTTTGTGACAGGGGCTGAGGAGCTGGGACAATGGCTCCTCCAGTTTGTCGTCCTCATTAACTGTTGAACAGGAACTGCCCCCCCCCTTTATGACGGGACCAGTCATTGGTGATGGTATAGGCCCAGTAGCAGGGATAGAGGAAATTGTCAATTTTCTGTCCATGGGTGGTCTTTGTGTGCATAATGGAACACAGAAACAACTTGACCTGGGCTTCATATGCATAATTGAACAGAAACACACAGACCCAGACGCATTCAAAGACACAGACAGACCGTAATAGTGGTGTAATTCAAATATTGTGGTTATCCCAAAGCACAGCTCTAGGTTACACTAACATTGATCTTAGATTCACACGTAGTTTGGAGCAGGGACAGTAAGATCCGCTGCATACACCAAAAAAAAGCTGACTAACTGTTGAAAACGCCATTGTGAGCAAATGTTAAAGACATAATCAACCAATCGCGTACAATTCCAAAGCTTTTACTAGCTTATCTCTTTGATATATTACTTAAGTAAATTAAAGCAATGTATTGTGATCCAGGTGCCACCGATGGGAGGTAGGCAGACTTTTCTCTGCTGTATACTCAGAGATTGGCATTGTATTCCTTCTGTGCATGAACACGGTCTAATCACAGTTTTGCCCCTGATAGCAGTACAGACAAAGCATGATACAATTTTTAGTCTATCATACATATAATCATCTGTTTTAAAGCAGAGGAATTTTTCCAGATATGCAAGCAGTTGCATATTTGTATGGATTTTTGTGTTGTCAAAAGTCCAAAAGCCTTGATCTGATGGTATTTAAAGTCTTAAAAAGAAAACTGTCAAACACCATCTGACACAGCTGCCCCTGGTCTTGTCTGGTTTTCAAAGGATCTCCTTGAAATGACACATTCTTCTGCATAGCAAACATGATTTGTTGCCCCAAAATACAGTGCTACAGTCTATGCTTACCAATTATGGCACCAAACGGAGCTCAGAACATGGGCTTTTGTAGCGTTGAATGAATGTGGTCTCTCTCCGGGTGACACTGTGGGGGTTGAAGAGATCGACAGGGCCAAAACAAACACAGGTCTGTGTTGATCTGATCATCCCTTCAGAAGCTGAAAAGGTGACACCTGCTTGTTTTCAGGGTCTGGCGCGAGTCGCTGACCCATTTACTCTCTTTAGCCTCTTTTTGTGTAAGCTGCTAATCCTCTCACAGAAAGTAAAAGAGTGGAGCCATCCACAGTCACAGATGAGTGAGTTTTATACCACGTTAAGGAATTATTTCAGAGATGATGAAGTGGTATAAGGAGCTCCTGAGGGCGTGGCCCAAAATGTTGTGGTTAGCCAATAAATGTCTTGTATCCTAGACGGTGGTGTTTTATTTTTTTTTATTTCTTCCCCCAACACATTGTATGAATGCCATAATCATTTGATAAACTGTTACAGCTGGTAGCCAGAAGAATTAGGGTACAATTGAAAGTGTGCAAATAAATCTGATATTATCTGCATTTTATGTGCACACAGTACTCCAGTTAAGGTCATAGTCTTTAAAAATAAACACAAAAAGCATACTGAGAAAAAACTCAAAACTCTCAGAAATTCACAGTTCAGCCTTTTTCCTCAGACTTTTTTCTCAGAGTGGTTTTCTTTTTAACATGCCACTGATCCTTTTCTGTATATGAACCTCATGAAATTAATTAATTTTATTCATGGTGAACATGGAGAACCACGTGAGACATCCACCAAGTCCACCAGCAGTGTATCATCAAATGCTACCATTGTTTATGTTACTAATTACACCTGTGCTTTTCCTGCCATGATAAGTCTAAATGTCTGTGGGGATGGTCCGTCTATGCTCCTAAACTCATTAAATCTTGCCCAATTTCTGAGGCCAGTGAAATTCTACTCCACCGGGAAGACCAGCTCACAACCACTAATTTGCCCATGATGACTGCTATTATTGTCATTATGCAGCTGCTATTAATGTTATTAGTAAAAAATGTTCACAATGTCTGTCATGGGAAATGCATATTGCACGGTGCAGCAGTAAGGTGAATCATTGTTGTTTTCTGGGGTGGTTTACAAGTTTTCACTGAATGTTCTGCCAACGGCAAATGGCAAAAGAGGGACACACACTTGATGTCTGTTGCGGGGTCTTTGTTGCACAGTTTGTGTATCCCTGTGCGTGTGCATATCTGTGTGTGCATACATCCGGGGGTGAGTAGTTTTGTTGTCTTGCCAAATGTCCAACTGTTGAGCAGGTGTCTGAGAATGTGGCCAGATGACAAGTGGAAGTTTAGGCTCAGCGTTAGTCTCCAAGGAGCCTTATGTCTCCGCTCAGAGACATGGATGAAATTGCTTTGGCCCATCCATGAAGATTAGAAAGACCACTTTGTTTCTATCTCCTTTGTCTGAAGATGTTAAGTTATTATCCACGGCTGACGCGATTCGGTTGAGTCCAGACTGTAGACACGCTCCAGTCTGCTTGTATTCTTGGTCAAAGTATTCATTTCTTCAGCAGGGCAAGTGTATCCCTCTCTGTTTAAAGTTTGAGGTTTATGATTGAGATTCATTCTCCAAAAGTATGTTTACAGCTGTTGTATTCATGTCTCTAGATGAGGATGAGTTGACACAGTGGTTTCTCTTTGAACTTCCTTGGGCACATCAATATCAACAGTATGGCCATATATGGACCACTAATGGCATGAGAGCCAGCACTGCCTGGAGTGATGATTGGTCATGCACCCTTCAGTGGGATTAAACGAGTAGGAAAAATGCATATTTGGCAGAGGATTCTCTGTTAAACTGGCGTCAAGAGGTCTTTTTCACAATCGTCTGAAGAAGGATTGGCATTTTAATTTCTCCCGTGATTAGATACACCATGCCTCTTCACTCTCAGCATCCACGTGTTGCCAGTAGGGAATCACAGTGAATGACTCCAGAACTCTAGGACCCGTCATCGTCAGACATGCCCACATCAGATTAATGTATAGGAAGACTTGCTCTAAGCACATTGACATTGACTTTGAACTGTGGTAGCTGTGATTCATGTGAGTGTTTTTTGACTGTGTTTGGAATGTGATGCTACACGTACGAGGTCGATTCACATTTTCCGAGCCACCTTGTCGGCCTCGCTTTTTATACGTCCTGGATTCCTTGAATCGCACATGTCATAAGGGGCAAGAACATCTTGACTTGTGGGGATTTATGGATGTTGACCCCCTGGCTCCCTGAGATGGATGAGTCACACTTTGCCTGTGGTGCTATGATGGTTACCTGATGACTCACCACAAGCTCATCTATTTATGACTATGATCAAAGGTTCAAATAATCAATAGAGTTCATACTCAGGTAAGATTCTCAAACTTTGTCTGTTGGTGCAGGGGTCGGGTGGGGGTAATTATTTTGTTTTTCCACAAGATTCACCTCACAAGGCGTACAAGAGTCACTGCTTCTCATATAATGCCACGTCTCCTTCATTATCCCCTGAAGACTGGGATTACGCATTGCTGTTCCTTGGCCAAAAGCCTGATCCATACTTTACTCTGGGAATGGAGATTCCTCTTACATTGGTTAGTGTGAATGGAAGAGAATCCCTCTGCTCTGTCAGGAGTTAGCAGGCTGTTGATAAGTAGGCTGTGATGGAAAGAGGTTGCCATTTAAGGCGGCAGACGATGACATCTTGTGAAAACAGCCAGGTGTCTCTGCTTCACTCACCTCCTTGTTTCTGCTCTTCCCTCTTTTTATGCCACCCTGCCTGTCCACATGTACGTGTGCAGCGGTGTGTAGCTATGGTGTGTGCTTCAATGGGGGCCAGTGTCGGGAGGGATCCACCCAGCTTTGTGACTGCCCCGCTGGCTTCAATGGGCCCAGCTGCCAGTATGGTGAGTAGAAATATCCTCATTGTGTTTCTCCCTTCTGTTCACCTCTCTTTTATTTTTTTACATTCTTCTCTTTGGCCCTTTCTTTGTCTAGTGTGCAATACATTAAACATTAATGTGGCACTGCACTGTTAAACGAGAAGCATTTTGTCAACCAGTCTGGATAATAACTTAAGTTACAAAACATCCATTCTCTTTGTGGATGACTGAGCGATTGAAACTGCCCGTTGATTTAAAACACCATTTTAGCTATTTCCTGAATCCAATTATCCTGATCCATTTACCTCACATCTCCACTCCCCTCCTCTATTTAACTTCTCACATTTCTTTCTGAGCAAATTAAAATCTCCTCACATCAGCAGTTGGGAGACTTAAGCAGCAGTTCAAGAATTTTATCAGCAGCCCCATTGTGGAAGTTGAGCTGTTGATGTAAAACAGTGGAGGATGCTGTTGTTTTTCCGATAACTCCACACGACAGGAAATTCCTCCTTGTGTTCACTTTTCACCAGAAATCACCCATCTTTCCTTCAACTTCTGCTTTGTTAGACTCCGTGAACTGATTATTATGTAATCTTTTAAACTCAACCATTGCCTAAATCTTGTTGTATCCTGCAGTGAAATTTACACGAGCAGGTTAAACTTGCAAAAAATTAATACATTTGTCATTAAAAGGTTTGCATTTTGTTCTCTGATTCACACAGATTTACCCAAGGATTAGAGGGGATGTTCTTTTAACACAAAAATGAGTGCAGGCTAGAGCACAGTCTGATGAATTAATTCTTCCGCTGGCTGCAAAATGTCAACATGGAAAAGTGGATAAAAATGTATTAAACAAGCAATTATTCACTGCGGAAAGTTGGTTAGACCTGACTTTGTGCTCTCTGTCCTGTGTGCAGACTCTCCTAGTGTATGTTCACCATGGCAAGTTGTCATCATATTAGTTTCTTAGCGTGATGTGACACATCATACACATCATTTCTTGTCTGTTAAGGAATTAAGATCAAGCTTTGGCAAAACCAACACTGACAGCTGCTCTGTGTGATCAGAGCTCTCCGTGTTAGCTAAGATGACCTGGCTTTCTCCCGATTACCACTCGGTCGAATGAAAGACGTAATCATCCGGACAGACAATCCATGGATACGAATACCGAGCGAGGTGCCGCTGAGCACATCATATTCCAACAGTTCCTTACGAATCTAATTGAGGTCTTTGAGAAGATTTAAGCCATCTGATAATGCTGATGACTTTTGTTGTCCAATGTACAAAAAACAATGGCGGACAAAGAAGTTGGACTTAATTAGTAGTTGTATTTAGTATCAGTAAAGATGTCTCATTTAAAAAATGACCTGATTATAAGTAAAATTCACACTTCAGAAAACATACTTGAGTAAAAGTCATCTAGCTGCTGATGTTAATTTTAATGTGAAAATATTTTTTGGTAATAACTGCACTTAAGCATTGAAAGTAAAATATTGTCTTATCTTCACAGTGGCATTTATTCTATGTACTGTTCTGTTTTTAAGCATTTATACAAGTCAACAGTGAACTTATCACATAAAGTAATTAGAAAGTAAGAAGTAAGAAGAGTAAGAAGAAGTAAGTAAGAAGAAGAAGAAATTAAACTAATTGTACAGTTTTAACACTATCTGTAAAAAAATCATACTTTTTTTCAGTCTTTTGTATCTCCCAGTTGGCATATTGAAAATAGCATTAATTTTGAAATTCGTTTTTCTTTTTCTTTTTTAATTACTCCACAAAGCACAGTCTCCAAAACATACCCAAGTTCCCTCTTGAAGTATATTTTTACTTTGTTACTTTGCACCACTGGCATGAAGACAGTGTAGATTTACATCAAGTGAAGGATCTATGTTAGGTAGCATGTAATTGATTTTGAATTCTCAAATGTTCCCCAAGTGAGATAAAGGATACTTGCCCCCTGATCTCTGCAGTAGCAGCTCATCAGTCACAGATTTGACACACAGTAGCATGTGGAGCACCATATTTCTGTAGCATGTGATGATGTATCATAGTGGGGAGGTCTAATGACAGGAGAAGGATCATTTTGTCAAGTCAAAGAAAAATTTAAAGAATTAACCTGAAGTTAAAGGGTAAATAGTCTGTGAATCGCCTGCACTGGACAAACTTTTGAGAACAAACAAACATTATTCTTCTGTTCTGAGGATTGCAATTTAATTTTACCCCCATCATATGTACACGCTTCACACGATAATACAATTGTTTCTGTCCATGGCCTGCTTAAGGTTTATCGTTACTGTAGGCCTGTTATCTTTCAATTGCTACTGCCACCCAGCCCACAAACACCTCTGTTTGATATCAGACACCAACCTCCCTTTTAGTTTCACCAGCATTGTTCTGCGTTGTGAATGATAGCTGTCATCCGCAGGCACCGAGGGCCCCTTGCCAGTGGATCACTGTGCAGACCCTGATCCTCCCCCTATTGGAGGCTATCAGTCCGTAAACACCAGTGGCAGTTATATTATCCTGACATTGAATGGGCTGCGGGGAAGGGTGTGGGGCTGCAAGTGTCTGCTCTGGACCAGAGGCTTGAGACCGTGGAAATTTGACGCAGATGCTAATGTGCTCACAACTGACCTTTTTTGTTGTCCTTTGCTGTGCCAATATTCAGGTTACTTCTCGAACAGTCAGGAGTCCTCAGGGCAAAGGGAATAGCTGCAGTATAAAGAGGGTCACGGAAAGAACACTAACATCACCTCTAATGAATGAGCGACCTCTCTGATATATTGCTCAGCCATAAAGACGATCGCTTTCTGGTGGTCAGACACAAACCATTTAGTTGTAAGTCTGTCAGATTCTTGAGCGCTGAATAACCTTGGCGGTTGTGCAGTCACAGGCTGCTGCTGCTGCTTGCAGTCCACATGTTTCACACAACTGTCACTCATTTGCCTTTTTAACGCTGCTGGTCTTGTTTACACTAAAACTAAATCCACAAGTGGAGGATGTGGCGGTGGTCGAATGTGTGGAGTCTCTCTTTTCCCTCAAACATTCACTCATCATTTAAGACAGTTCTCGGCAGTGTCAGCATTCCTAAGAAACCACATGTGGTGGTACCCCCTTGAAGTGCTTTTGATGTGGTTGGTCTATGTTTGTGTATGGCAATTGGTCTGTGTTTATGTCTTCCAAGGGGCCAATTAGTCCCCAGCTCTCAATAGTTAACCGAAGCTGTTTTGCGTTTTAGTCACATTATGTCCCACTGATGTAAAAGACAATAATAACTATTTTTTTAAATATTTTGCCTTTAAATGCCTTACCCCTGTCATGAGAACAGAAGAGATTCTTAGAGGCTTTTGAGACAATAGCTCACACTTACTTATTATTTACCAGTGGCTTACCTGCTTCAGCTTCATCACTTATTCGCTATGACTCCATTATAGAATAGGATCTATTAGTTAATTTAATTGCATTAGCCATTTCTGCTCATTATTGGAAATATACCATGAAATGGCATTTAGATGAATTGTAAGTCTCACTCACTGAAAATAATAATGGTGGTATTTACAAATTTACATTTCTATTAAATTGCTATGGTGAATGTTATGCAGTGGCATTCTGAAGTCCTTAGAACGTCTTTGTTACGTGATTCACTCACTTGATGATGACCTGATGTACTCAGTATCCAACCTGTCATCAGCAGACAAGTGCTGTCCTTTGAGCTCAACAGCTTCCACGGCTCTCAGACCTTTGGCACAGCAGATGTCTTCATACCAGCTGACATCTGGGTTTAGCACAGACACAGACGTTAACACAGCAATGTCCTCCATAACACTGAATCTCTTCTTAGTTGAAGAGTTGTGAAATGTCTGAACCCAATTATTTAAACAAATTATCTTGATCTGAGGCAATGTGATTCATTTTTATGGTTAAAGAGGTGGATATTGTCACCTGAGGAGAGTTTCCATTTAATGTCATTATTTTTCATCCATTTTAATCTGAACTGAAGCAATAAATCAATTTATTTCTACAACATTTAAAACATTGCTGTCTGTATAACAGACCTTGATTATTACAACCAGTGTAAGGAACAAGTCATATATATTCAGGGAACTATAGACTTGTTATTTATTACTATTCCATCTCTTTTTTCCCCCCTGTTTTTGAGCAAATGATTTCTGCACCATTAGCTCAGATCTTTGCTGGGTTTGGGGTCATGGCAATGCCAAGAGGACCAGCTTGTTCAAGACATCACTCAAGACAGCCCCCTTACTGTTGGCCATCATCATCATCATTATTCTCTAATGTTTGCCCCAAAGCCCCCGGGCATGCCTTCTCAGCCATACTGCCTTTGAAGATTTCACTGAGTGCAAATGTTTCATCTGAAAAATAATGTTCATGCATCCTTTAGATTTTGCTTGAATGAATAAGGTGCCTTGGTCTGATTTACAGTATAACTTCATTCTGGAGCCAATGTGCACTAAAAACAAAAACAGACATTTTATTAGAAATTGGATATTTTAATGGATATTTTATTGGAAAGGCTGCAATGGTATCCATCAATAACACATTTTGGTAATGTACATTCTTTGTCTGGGGATCTCTGACTTTCTTTCTTCGTAGGTTCTCACAGGAAATGATTCAATAGTTGTTATTAATTCAAAAATACGAAAACAAGACTAATTTATCTCGAGGAAAAGCCAATCCATTTTTGAGTACTTAATTTCTCTTTTCTTATAATAATAATTTCTTGATCAAACCAACCAAGTGTATGGTCCATAATGTTTGTTCTGCTCTTAGTTCTGTTACATAGCTATTTGTGGTATATGTGGTTATATTTCCCTTTGGCCTGCAGTCTGCTCAAAATAGCTTGTTACTTGCCTGTTGTTGAATCTATTGTGAGTTGAGTTTTGTTAAAGGAGACTAATTCAGGAACAAGGACCTTTTCAGTAAATGGACTTCAACCAGCGTTGTCTGGGTAAAAATGTAGAAAATGTGTCGACCGGTAATCAAAATGTCAAAGCTATTTATTTTGACCGTCTTCTCGCATTTCATGGTGCCAAGTCTGTGCCGGCAGTGAACACTGGGAACCGTTGACTTAGCCATTTAGTTTTTACAAGTTTTTACAATGGAACCACTCATATTGTATGAGCTTGAAATTTAAGCACATCTAATTTAATTATATCTTTCTCTCTGTTTCCCTGCCTCTTGTTCACATAAAATAGATCAAGTGTGCAAACTGATCATCATCGAAAAAGTTAATAAATGCACCAGTTTGTCTCCTGAGAGGGATGGTTTTGCATGTTTAGCTGTAGTCAGGCTGCTTTCAGATGTTGCTGTTTGAGGACCTGTATTCATCCTCTAATAGTTGCACTACCCCACAATTACTCTACAGTTCAATAGTGGTGTCTTTTTAGTAACCACCCTTTGGCCTGTTGAAACCTGCTTTTTGGCTGCCCCTCCTCTCACCTGACAAACACTCGTCAGTGTAGTTCCTCCACAGATCAAAGTTAATTATAGTATAGACCTCAAAATAGGTCATGGGCGAGATCTATGATTGCCCTAAAATTTGAAGTGAGACAGCTGATGAAAGATTCACTGAATTTACATGCATGTTACACTTTTATTATACATTGCTTAAGGCAACAATAATTATTTTTTCATATTTCATATATGTACCATAATCTGAGTAAACCTATGCTTACTGCTGGTAACAGTCAGTGATTACACCATTGTAAATCAATATATTCAGCCATGTGGACGTCTTACACCTGTTCCACAAATGCTCTGAGCAAGCAAATTGACACCAAATTTCTTTATTAATAAATTCCCATTGGTAGAACTTTCACATTGCAGTGTGCTCAGTATGAAACAATCATCACAGGGGATAAGCCATCAAAAATAAGCACAGTGCTTGGGAAACTGGGACGTCTGGTCCTCTCACTGTCCTCTGAAAATAAACAATGGTGTAATATTTCTCATAATGAAGATTCTGGAATAACTGATTTTTTTTGTCAACCTTTGTGGATTAATTGTTCTTCATCCAGATGTCATTCCACAGGGCAGGAAGTGAGTGAGCATGGTGTTCACTGTCACCTGGAACTAGTCAGGATGCCATAAAAAGTTTTTAAATTCATGTTTTCAATTCGTCAGTCTTTGGCTCTGTTGCTGGTCCAAGTTGGAGTAAGACACCTTGTGCATTTCTTTGATGTGTGGACTCTGTCATACGGTCATTAAACAATGCGTCAGATGCACTGAGAACATTTATTATATTTCCCTCCATATATACGTCAGTAATAATCTGAATATTGAGTGCATGTAAAGGAGGAAGAAAGAATTTAAATGTCAACAGAAAATAAAGGAAACCTATCAGTAACACCTCAGAATATTGACACTGATGCTTTGGAGACCACATACAATATATCACAGTTTAGTCCTAAACATAATATCGCTGTACTCAGTAGGTATTCGTGATTTGCTGATTTACGTGACAGTGGTGACTGATGCTGCTTTCAGGCAGGGGAGAAGAGAGGTCAAAGATGAAACCTGCATGTGGACCTGTTCTGTCGCTTTGGTAGCAAACTGGCAATGAAAATCGGGAATGTTACGCGGCCTCTCACCCTTTTTGTTACCGCGCTGTAAACTGTTCTAATTGTGACTGACAGGGACAAGAGTGGGCAGCAGTGAGACAGATGGTATCCACCATCTTTAGGGGACACAGGACTGCATGGGGTCATGTTCTAAAAGGGAATGTGCCCTTAACGTATGGAGAAGCCGTCTCACGCACGTCCTTTGAAGTGCGCAGGTTTTTACTGTCCCTTGACTCTTCTCTTCTTTTTTCTCTCTCTTTCGCTATATATATCGCCTGCCTTCTTGTTTGGCAGCACTGAGGAATGTAAGGCACTAAGAGATATGCTCCGCGTATTCGGGCCTTGGACCCTCCCCATTGTACAAATAAATCCCTCAAAT
The DNA here is from genome assembly GCA_900303265.1 of Brotula barbata. NCBI lineage: Eukaryota > Metazoa > Chordata > Actinopteri > Ophidiiformes > Ophidiidae > Brotula > Brotula barbata. Next base: position 51,763 of record OMNV01029220.1, on the reverse strand, counting down.
CTGAAGCCCGTTGAATAGTTTAAACTTAGGATCAAGAAAAACATTTGTGAAACTTTCACGCTGAGCTCGTCGAGAATTCTCAAGTCCCCCAAAATGAAACACACATGTATGCCTTGTCCGTGTGGCTGGAGATTGGACAGCTTTGCTCCGGCCTTTGTTGCTTCATGAGTGATATAACATTTTGTCCCTTTGTGATGATGAGCCAATGTTTATGATTACATTACTTTATTATCATATTCATCGTCAGATTTTGGAATTTTTATGGTTATTAGAGGGATGTGTGTTGAGGAAAGGCGTTGAGTCTGTTCACAATAACACAAGGTGAAAAGGGAGACTGACAATAGATCAGTATTAGGCATGGCGAGGACTAATCAACTTCTAGATCCCAAATTGTAAAGAGAGTTGCACTTATTATCATTTATATTACAAGTCACCATATTCCTAAAAGACTGTAAAAGGAGACTGGAAGCATGTGAGATGTGAAGTTGCAGCAAATTTCCAGAAATTGTGTGTCCATCTTCAACTGAGGCATCAAAAGGTGTTGGAGAACGCGTCACATTATGTAACCCTTCCATAAATGTCACCACATGTCCTTATCTGCCCAACATCTGACTTGAGCTTTTAAAGAATTTTAAATTGCCAAAGTTGTAAAAATCTAATTGCTAATAATAACAATAAATGTCTAACAAGAAATCTAGATCCTCCTGGCTGCCCCCTGATCTCTCTGATTGATTTACCAGGCTACCAAAATGGCTGAGAACAGGTAGTAGTCTTCTTGGAGAGAATTGTTGGGGTCTACATTTGCAAACACAAGCAAAGATTTTTACCGATAAAAGAAATGTGTACGATAGTGACTAAGGTCTGTGCAATGCAATACATAGAACAGTGTTATCTTAGTGTTTGTATTTGTAACAAATGAACTTGTTTCTGTTCAATGTGTAAAAGGGCTCCTCAAGCCACAGACGTGTTTATCTTAATTGCCATTTGAAGATTTAATCCTGCACATTTAAGCATTGTTAGCAGCCAGCGCAGCGTGACATCCTGAGCAGCTGAAATGAAGCGGACCATGGCGATGTAGGTGCTGCCGAAAGAACCAGCTCCTACAGTGTTTTCTCACACATTCCCCACCTCCACTGCCCTTTAACTCCTCTAACCCTTTGTTCATCTCCATCTCCATCCCTAATTCTCTCCATCCACATCACTTCCCTTTTACTACCCTCTGATTTCCTCTCTGAACAGCAGGTGTTACGGGTTTTAGTACAAAAAATGACCAATAACCACCGTCAAAACAGTTGCATCAGTTACTTGCTATAACTTTGTTGTATGTGTACATTTCCGTCCTGTCGTAATGTCAGATATTTCAACTGTGAAGTCTCTAATGAGAGGGAGTGTGATGCAGTCACAGGGTGGGGTGCATCCTTGCCCAGCAGAGCACCCTAATCTCCTATAATTGTGCTTCGTTCCCACCCTGTCTCATTAGGCTCTTTACAGCATTCCTGATGAAAGGTCGTCCAGGTCATACTGGGGGTGAGGGAATCACGTTTGTGTAAATTGAAAGCGACAAGAGTTTGTAAAATACAATTACAGGACTAATCAGCATGTGGAGATCCTTTCATCTGCCATTAGTGTCCTGATTCTCACTATCTCGTCGACGTATTTACCACTGATCCTTTCCACGTTTTCCGTAGAATTACAAATCTGCCTTCACTGCCTTTGTTCTTTATCGGCTCATGTTTTCCACAGTGCAGATATTTCACTGCTAATCTCTATTTTCCCTCCACCCCCTGTGTTGTGTATTATCTCCATATGTAAACCACTTAGCCTTGAGGAACATTATCAGCGAGCGTTCCCAATACACTGCCTGTGTGATGTGTTGTGAGGCGTGAAAAAGCAGATGCTAATCTGAAAGAAAAAACTGTGATCAGATGCGGTCACTCACCTTTTATTTGTCTACGCTTTTTGGCAATCAGACTAGAGTTTGATTCTCATCACTGCTGTTGTCTCTGTACGTGGCAACCTCAGGGGGATCCACTTTTGACGGCTGTTTCTTTTAACTTTTAACAAGCTGTGAAAGTGTGAAGTTTCACATTTCTAAATGGGGAAAAAGACATTGTTTACTCCTTCCCGTGTTCCACGAACATGACAGTCTGTCATGTTCCTGCCAGCCTTTGCCCTGTAGGGAAACGACTCTGGGGTACTTTCCATCTGCCAAGACCCTGTGCATACCATTGCAGCATATCTCACATATGCTAGCAAGGATGAGACAGGTTGGGAACCACAACAAGCAATTTTTTGGATTCCTGCTAGTCTCCATTTGTTGTCCCAGCCACTCAAAACTCCTAGGTCAGGGCTACAGGGGACGGGTCCCAACAGGTAGAGCACAGACACAGCACACGCAAGGGGTCAAATGGCAATCCCCCAGGGTCTCCGTGGTATTTGGTCCTCTTGGTCTTCTTTGTAGATCATAAAAAGTTATTCTGGAGACATACATCGATGCACAAAGTGGGCCTACTTTTTACTGGCCTGCAGTCTATAACTTTTACAGAAAGTAAAAATGAGTGACAGGTGGCAGACACCTTTCGCAATCTAAAGGATTCTTGTGGGACAAACATCTCCCAGGGCTTTGATCCAGGGTGTGAGAATCAGAATCAGACTCTGGAAACTCAGGATTGTCTGGAGAGGACACATTGCTCATGATGTTTTTGTCCGTGACACTGCTATGTAAATAGCTATTACCAGCTGAAGGTTGTCCGACTAAGGGCAATAGGTCACATAATAGTGGGTCACTGCATACTTCCACAGTACACATAGACGTAGTGCTATGTGGTCATATAACTGGTCACCCTCATACAGTCATTAAGCTATAAAATATTGGTGATTAATTTGGAGATGTTTGTGGATATTGTCATTTTTATATGTATAAAGGCAACCACAACAATATAAATCTGATTCCATTCCTTATTTTGAATTGGAAATGTAGTTAGGATGGATACCCTCAGATACTCACAAATTGTGCACTCCTTTTACTTTGTTTGACTTATGTTACAAAAAAGTTATGTTATGTTGGCCATCGTTTCTGAACATTTGGCATCGGAAAGTGCTGCAAATTGTAGGGAAATGGGCCCAGACCACCTTTTAGTTGGACTAAGTTAAGTCTGATTATTGTCTTTTTCTGACCATGGCATTTATTTACATGATCATAACTCAGTCTAACTAATGGTTTTAGCTAGACTAGTATCGGACCATTTCTGTGCGTGTAAACATAGATATTTTCCCTGGCTGCATCAGGAAGGAAGGGTTTACTCTGGTCTCACTCAGCTGTAGCAAAGATGACAGAAAAATTAAAGCTCAGACAAGTGTGCGGCAGCTGGATCCTCAGAATGGGGCAGCACATGACATAAATAAAGATGAATTTTTGCATGCTGAAAAGTAGATACTCATACATGCGCACATTCGTTCACATGCAAACACCAACATGTAGCTTGTTGTGCAGGGACATGAGTTGCTATAACAGGGATTAAAGGTGTTTAGGATTCGGTAGACTAGAATGTTCACTTAACACAAGCTGGATTTAACTGTCTCTCATGTTGAAACACTAATCTTTTGTGGTCAATCCAGAGGCTTGATGATGGCAGTAATAAGCTAATATGCATTACAGTAGTAACTGAATGACTTGGCTGATATTTTCACCTGTCAGACATTCAGTTCTTCTTACACGCTCGGTTTGTGCTGGATGAGCCTGACTTATTTGGATGTAGCTTCCTGTCAACACTTACTTGAAAGGAGAATCGTATAAAAACAAAAAACAGATGTTTGAGTAGGCAGATATGCAGAGATTGTTCCTCTTCATTTTCACATGAGATTATTGAAACCAATAAAATGACCTTGGAGAACAATGCAGGATGGTGATGAGTTTGTGAGTATTTACGTGTTTTCTGTTGTTATCTGGCACTTTTAAAGTTACCTGCTGCGATTTTCTTAAATTTCTGGATTTTCTAGTAGCTTATGTGGATTGTTGATGTGGATATTGGATGTAGAGATTTTTTTGTGTTAAAATACACAGTTGTATGGATCACTATTTTATAGAAAATTAAAAGAGATACACGCCAGGAACGTAGATGCCAAAAAAAGATGATTATTTGTAAAATAACATTTCATGTATTGCTTTCGTTTCAACACTCGTGCATGCTCTCTGTGTGGTTGAAACCAAAGTGAATGCTTTTCTCCATTGCGGGGCTTTATAATCCAGAGGCAGCCATGCTTGGAGCTGATTGTAAATGACTTCATGGAAACCTTTATATGAATGAACCATCAACTCTGACATTCGTAACGTCAGCAGACACCAGCACTGAAGTGGTTAGACTTTTGTCATTAAAGGGGCCATATTTTGGTCCTCTGGTAATAGGACATCCAATTTATCAGATGCTTGGGCGCACCACATCCGAACGATAGCGCCACTAGACTACTCGGCTGCCAAGGGGGCCACAATTAAAGGGGAAAACCCTCGGCCTTAAGTGGCACTCAGAATACAAAATTATAAGTGGAAACTTTACATGCCCAATACGGTGGACATAGATTGCTGGTGAATGTTTGTGTGGTGTACCATAGTAAAATATATTTACTGCAGTAAGCATTTTGAAAAAGAGGTGTAAGCTTCGAATCACAATTCTACGCTGAGCACTGGGGATTTAAATTTTGCTTTAATTTATTGAACCAGCAGACCAACTGTGATGTTCCCTAGACGAACAGCAGGGGGCAATATTGAACTTGAGCCGGTTATCAGCAGAGGGAGGGCAAATAAATACACACTTAAACGCTTCGTCACATATAATGTTAATCTATCAAATTTCTCTGTCTTATGAATTTATTTTTTGTTTTTATCCGATTTATCAAAGCTGTGATGTACCAGTGTTCCAGTCATAAACGCAGTTGTTTACATGACAACTCTGGATTCTCTCCGACAACAGTGCACACTGTTGGAATAAATTTATGCACAATGTCACAATGTTTGCCTCATCTGATTACAGCCTGGAAGATGAGAGGGTTTACTGAACTCGGATCTGGGAGCACAGATACCGTAGTCTGGTAGAAAAGCATTGCAAGGAAACTTTAGAGCTGATGTATTGTAATAATTTACACAGTGTAGACAGTGATTGTAACCACGTAGATCCTGGTAAAAGGTGCCTGGGTCAAAGGTTTTAAATGTATCTTTGGGATATTGGAGATATCGGACTCTGGGAGCTGAATATATATTTGAAACCCACATAATGATTTTTATAAGGCTGGGAACCGGATTTCACCATTTCATCTGTTTGATCGCCTGTTGGACAAGTAAAGGAAACGTCTTTTACAATAAACATTTTAAGGGTCAGTTATTGTGGGGGTTATAGGTCAGGAGGAGTTTCCTGTGAAAAGGTGCGAAGTGATTGTCGGTTCCGGTTCAGCCTCAGGTGGTCAACTAAAGGTTAGTTAGTCAGTTGGATGACTTGTAACAAGCCACCCGTGACTTGGTTTTTCACCAGCTGCCACATGTGCATGTCAGCAACAGAGGAATCCTCTTGCTCGGCATTGTCTGAATGAAACCTGTGACTCAAATATGTCTCATGAAGCCTCTGGGGTGACGGCCAAAAGCCTCTTTACAGCACCTGGTAAATGAAAGCAGCTGTCAGGACTGCAGGGACCAGAACTGAATGCTAGAAAAGCACATTATTATACCAGAAGGTTTGTAGATCAGGGCCCTGAAAGGAAACGGGTCATGCAATCTATGGCTCCCCACTGATCCTTGATATGTGCTGCAATTTTCCGGCCCATGACCCAGAGTGATAGTATCAGAGGTCTGCTGGTTTTCTTTGGCCCTGTTTGAGCCCCTCACAGTCTTCCGAGACGTAAGCTTCGTCCTCCTGGGAGCAGTGGCGGCCATCCTTATCACAGGAAGTCACACAATACAACGGTGGAATGTAAATCTAGAGCTTTGCTGCAGCTGACTTGCAGAAACACAATCAAAAGTTTAAGTAAATGGTTTTATTTTACATTCTTAGTCAGATTGCTTTGGAACAAAGTGTCCCACGCAGGGAAATTCTCATCTTACCCATTTACAGGTTTGTTTTTCTTTTCGGTTTTGCATGCACATAGACACAACGTCACTCAGAAATTCAGCCCTCGCTTACAGCAGTGCAGTCCAGATTGTTTTATCTCCAAAGAACGATTCACTGGTTCATGGTTGGGATAGGCCGTGTTTGTTGGCTTGAATCACTTCCAGGAATCCCTTGGTGGTGTGAGAGTCAATGTGCCATGATGATATGGAGGTCAAGTTCACTGGGGTTCAGTCAACAGCACATTATAAAGTTGTACTGCATCATATTGAGCCACAACCTCATTTATATCGTGAGATAAGAGCAAAAATATTTACACACACACAATCAAACCATACATAAGAAATCAAAAATATGCAGTGTCGAAATCAAAATCATCTAGACAGGGATTATAATTGCGCATCATTTAGTGTGAGGAATCGTCATCATAGTGCTGAAAGGATTTGGCAATTAATTGATTTGTCAAATTGACAGAACCATGACTTCCCTCTTACCAAGGAGACTTTCTTACCTCATCTATATGAGCGTTCACCATATGTCTTTCCCCCCTGCGTGGGTTTGATCAGGAACGGTGACCTCTGACCCTGCTCCGCAGCAAAGTTGGGCCGATACACTGCTTTTTTAAGGCATCGGATCTCTTTGGAATCATCCACACTAAGCCCCAGAGGCTCTGGTCAAATCTTGTTGGTGTGATGCTTGCTGGAAGGGCTCCACGACATCTTCTCTAAATCGTCTCTTTTAAAGGCGGAAGAGACGGCTCTTGTTTCTTTTCTTTGGATGTCTGTGATCATCCCACTGCAGGTTCAGCACAATGAAGGTTTGATGGATGGGTGAGGGTGACGTATAGCAAGCTTTACATATAAAAGTCTCATTACTGCCCCCTGGAGTTGATCATTGGTGTGGCATCAGCTCAGAGGTCATCGGGTTCAATATTCTCGGAAACATTTTTTAGATGAGAAGATTGTTTGTTATATATATATATATATATATATATATAAATGTACATTTGTTTATATTAGTAAAAGCATGATAGCGTAACATGCAGATAGAGTCATCGGAACAATAGGTCCATGTATCTGCAGCACAACACGTCTGGTTTGTGTCTCGTTTTTGTCTTTTGGTCACGTTACGGACCTGTTTATGAATGTACTTCCCATATGGCCTTGATTGTAAAAGAAAACAAAATATAAGACAATGCATTATAAGATAAAACAACACAAACGTCCTGGAAACACATGGCAGAAAACATTAAAGCCTGTTCGTGGTTTTGCTTAAATCAGTTTCTCCTGTCCTCTAAAGTTGATTTTCGACCGGTTAGACTTAATGCCCGATGGGCTAAAAAATGAAATCTGCCACTGCTGTCTTACATATTTGCATGTTTCTCCAACTCGTATCAGCATTCCTGCTTGCTTGATGAGCGTGAGGCTGACCCTCGGCAGACCCCTGATGAAGCTGCCACACAGGTGTGTGGCCTCAGGGGACAGCGGTGATGGATAGACACCAACACACGCACACACACTTGTCCAGATTTCCCTCGGGGTTTGAGATATCGGCCTTGACTTCAGGTCACATTCTGCTCAGTGACCACCACTTGTCTGCTTTGGTCCTATTGTTCCTTCATCAATGAGCTTGCAAGTGAACTTAATCTCACCCCAGGTTCCAGCCTCGTGAAATCAGTTCATAAGGTCTTGAGCTCCAGTTTAATAAACCCTATTATAGGGGATTAATGCAATAAATCAATCAGAAGCTTTTGCCTGTTAGGAATTTAGGAGTTCTAGTTTTTATCACACACGTTTTTAAATAAGACTTGGCAAACAGAAAGAGAGCAGTGTTTTGGTGTGAACATTTCCAGATGTTGTAAACTGAGAGGGAAATGGTTTAATTGGCTGCTTAAACATGAGCATTGCTGTGAAAAGTGCTACAGGAAAAAAGTACCCTATAACGCACTTTTCCCTGCATTCTGTCCTCCGTAACTCTCATCCTTTATGGACATGGAGAAAATTTACAAGATGATTGGAGCCAAGTGAGTGCTCCCTCCTCATTTTCTCCATGGCTTTCACTTTTCAATTTTCGGGCCAAGATTCCTTTTGTGGGCACGGCAAATGAAACGGCCCAGTGTCATCGAGTCTGAAACTGTACGGCGAACATAATCTCTCCTGACAAGCTCCCATGTGAACAGAACTCAATTACAGTGCAGGCGACGCGGTTCTGTGTCCTGAAGTTGGAGAGTCAAACTGGACCAGCTATCAGGCGGCGCTCCTTTCTGTTTCAATTTTCACATCTTCTCATTAAACGGAAGCGCTGTAATTCAAATGCTAAACTTTCAGCACCTGTCTGAGCAGAGTCATTATGTGCGTTTTGGAAACTGGACTGAGAGATTCCATCTGGTTTAGTTGATGACAGCTTTGGCAGGAAGGCGAAGTGATGGAAATGGGATGGAAAACTGGTGGCATCTGGTGGAAGTTTGTCGTAGTCGTGGCATGACTGACAAATGCCGCTAGCGGTTACAGAGTAGACAAGACATCAAATTTCCCCTCTAAGTGTTTGACACTATAGCTGCACTGACCTGTCCTGCCCAATTTTATTAGTTGGTATGTTTTGATTTGAATACTTCACGTTCATTTTTCTTGTTTTTTTTTAAGCCGGTGCTAAGCCGTGGAGGAAACGGGTTTGACCATGCATGCACAAAGTTTTCCAGTTTTCCAATGACTTTTGTGCTCTTTCCACACTTTAAAGAGGTGGATCCAAGTTTATTCGCGGGTAACATCTGGAACTTAATCAAACTGACATTAAAAAAAGACATATTTCCCATGATATATATAAAAAAAAAATGCCGCTTTATTCAACACCCTGCCTGAACTTGTTTGTCTGCAGTGATTCATTCGTTTGTTTTACCCCAACAGTACTTCTGTTTTTACATGTGGCTTTAATGACCTGACACATAACTCTGTTTTTGTCTCTCCATCAGATGTGAACGAGTGTGAGGAGACCAATGGAGGTTGCGAGGCTCTTTGCTGTAACACTATTGGAAGTTTCTACTGCAGATGTCCTCCTGGCCAGAAACTGAATGAGGATGGAAAAACATGTCAAGGTGAGCCCTCTACTGTATTTGGTTTGTACTATACTGTATTTTTTTTCCAACCAAAGACCAGTATGAACTATAGCGTTTTCTGTAGCTGTTAAGTATCTTATTCTACTATGATGTCCCTTCACTTTTAATGTAAAAGACATCAAAAACACTCTGAAGTCGGCTACGATGACATAGCTCTGATTGCCAAATGCTACTTGTTCTGTCCCTGGCTGTGACTGTGATTGGCTCACACTATGCATCAGGCCAACCAGTACCACAAGGTGAACGGGTTCGTCCCTGCGTCCTGTCTAACCTGCCCTCTGAGTTTCATGAAACCAGTTAATACATTTTTGGGTTATCTTGCTCACATACACACAAACTAACCAACACGGACGAGGACATAAACCTCCTCAGAGCAGGTAATAGTAAGAAAAATAGTACATAAATAATATAACCAGATTATAATCAGGCTATGGGCATATTAAATGACTTCAGCGTAGCATGGAAATATTTCTTGAATATAATTCAGACATGCGCAATATTGCCCCTTAATCTCACTCTACTTGTATCGTTCACCCCAAATCCACCACCACCAATTTGTTCTTTTTCCATGTTTATTGAGGTGAACATTTCTGGGTTTTTGGATTCATTTTATTTGTGGCTCAGGGGGTAAAGGACTTTGCTTTGACTCATCTTGTCAATAGAATGTACTGCTCTATCAGAAAGTCTGCTCTCTAAACAGACACTCACCAAAACCAAGCCAAAACAGAGCTTCTTCCCAACATTTTCCCATGATTTTTTTTGTATCCATCCATCATAGTTTGATGTTTCTGATTAGGGAATCTCTGTGAGTGGTTGGTTTAATCAGAATAATGACTCCTCTGTGCACCAGCCAAGTTCAGAGAAACGAAGCTAGTACTAGGGAGTATATGGCTGTCTGTTGGAAGAGATCTGATCCAGGTCATGGTTATTAGGAGAACTGATGGGAACGTTGTCTCAGCTGGATTTCATACCTACGTGCAGGCAGCCACTGGTGTATGTTGGAGGAAAACAGCATTAATGTCCTAATTGTGTGTAATTGGCAGTGGTATTTAGAGCGGTAAAAGGAGCTGGCTGGAAGAGCTTGACGTCGTAGATGTTTAAGTTTTCTTTGCATGTATCGGTCGGTGTGTCTGCAGTGAGCAGAGCTTTGCTGCTGTGTGGCGTCCTGTAGCTGGGAGGGCTGTGGCCATAAAAAAGAGCTGCAGGCGAAACCCACATGAATTCACGTACAAGACAACATCGATTCACTTAGCTATTAAGAATAAAAGCTTCTGGGGATTTGGACCATACGCAAAACCATATTACTACTTTTGGGCAATCCTACCCTTGGCGATGTGCTATATTATTTCAATGAAAGACATCTGGTGTGGGATGTTAATATGCTTATACTGCTGGCATCAAGCAGGAACGAACAAATACATCTTTTGTTCAAAAAAATCAAAACACAGTCTTGCATGTACAACGTAATCCCTGCTGGAGAGCTCCTTCAATTGAAGATTTTATATTTATTTTTATGTTATGAATAAGCTGCGTTGAGTGAATGCCGTGATCAGACAGGAAGAGTAACTGGTAAATTTATTATTTTTCTAGGTGCTCCGCCGGATTTTTGCGGCCACTAGTCTTTTTACTTTTAATTTTTTTTTCTTCAGCTTTTAACCCTGATATGGCTCGTTGCCTATCATCTGTCTTCCATGCTTGAGCAGGTTGCTTTCCTTTCACCTGGCTGGCATTGTGCGCAAACTTTAATGCACCGTGTCTGCACAAATATGCATTTAACGTGTGATGTGTGCAAGGTCTGAATATGTTTGCGAGCTGTGTCATTAAAATGATCTGTATCGGTTTCTGGTGGTCTGTCTAAGCCTGATCACTTCCCAGATGCCTGGAGTCTGTTGTAATGACAGTACAGGTGTGTGTTACAAACCTTTTCAGGTTACATTGTAAAGAAGAAAAGAAATCAGATCAAATGTGTTGTATTCAGAGCTGTTTTGGATCATTTCTGTTCAAACTGTGGATCCTGAAAGTCAACAGAGTGCTGCCGTGGTCCCGCTGCTTATGTTTGAACGCACAGTATGTGTTGGCAGCAGATGAGACAGAGCACATGCTTAGCGCCTGGATGGATGATGTTTGGGTTATAAATACTGACTTTGACTTCTTGCCTCTGCTAGTTATGTGTTCTTCGAAGCAATCTCTAGAGATAATACATCTAAATATACTCAACATGTATAATTAGCATATACTGTATGTGTGACGTAAGTGTTGTTGTAAAATTCATGCAATATTGGATGAACCCTGAGTACAAGAGAGGCATGAAGCGAAGCTGTGGGCGAGGGGAAAAGATGTGTAAAGGTGGGTGGGGGGAGTTAGAGAGAGGTGGATCTTTAATGTGATGGACATTAGCTTTTGTAGATGAGGGAGAGACAGAGAGAGAGAGAGAAGGAGAGAGGGAGGGCGAGAGAAGGAAAAATCAGCAGAGGCAAAGAGGAAAAAGAGTTACCAGGATGCTCTACTGCAGCACTGGTCACTTGTTTTAATTTTTAAATCTGAGCAACAACATTGTTATCACAATTTTTTTAAAGCAAATCTGTTTTTGACCTTGAATATTTTTGCTTTGTGAGGCATCAAAGCCACAGTATTCACTGCAGGTCATGGCTTTGCCATCAGCATGGTGGCTTTTCCTTTTGGTGTTCATTGAAGTGATGGCATTCCTGGTATCTGGTTTGAACTATCCGCACACTTACTATAGAAGGATATGCTATAGGCCGCATTGTTTCCATGGATACCGTGGCTACAACCCGGTCTACGTAGCTCCAGGTAAGTGATGATTTCACACAGGTGAAGCTGCTGTATTTGTGCTTTAATGCAATGCAGTCAGCCATCCTCCAAAAACTTAACATTACATTTGTTTTTGTTTTTTAAAAAGTATTCTATTGTGTGTTTTGTTCTAGTTCATTTTTGAACATTTGATTTGCAAAATTGTTATTTATTGACGCATGATTTATTAAATGTTATTAATGAAAGTAGAGTACAATATTGTCTGTGCACAATTGTTGCAAAGTAAATGATTAAATGTATTCTTAGGATTTTTTAACCTCCCACATGGTGAATTGTTTTTAAATAATAAGTAGAGGATTCACACTGCTCACAATGTTTGGGTGCCTTCATTACTTTCTAATCATGGCTAAACCCGTCAGGTTAATTGGCCTCACTGATATCAGTCTGCTGCCTGGCACTGCCCAGATAACGTCTGTCTCTGATCAGAGCCAGGGGAGGCTCACTTTTATCAACACAGATTGGTGCACATGAAAGAATGAAATATGACTCGTGAGCTGTGTCCTTATACGTTAACACACACAGGAGTAGAATCCCGATACTCTTCACAGAGTATGTCAGTATTATTTGAACAAATTGTTTTGTTTCATGTTTTACACTACTGCAGCCCCTCAGGGATAAATCAACAGGATGAAATATGTTTAACATTTATTATTACCATTGTGCTGATAATCCCCCTGCATTAATTCGGTGCTCCTGTACTTACATGACATTCTTGGAAGTGATTCAAGAAAGTCGAGGATCTATTTATCCTCTGTGCACTTTAAACAAATAATCCGTAGGAAACCAACCAAAATCGACAGTTTTCCGTGAGCAAGGATGACACTGGGGTGCATGCGGCTGAGGGCGAAGAATTAATGTGTGTTCTGTTAAGCCCGCGGCTGCTGAGGCTTTGGCTCTGTGATTTTGGGGGGATCAGATTCTGGACGTGGAAATCAGGCTGGAGGGGATTCACTAACTGCACCGCACACCATGGAGGTACAGCAGCCTCGAAGTGTTGGACCAGTTCCATGAAAAACCAAAACGAAGCCCGGCAAGCAGCATGGATGGAAAGACGGCGCGCTCCTGCCAGCTTTCCTGGATGAAGTGAAGCTGAAGTTTGGCAGCGAACTGAAGAAGAAGAAAGTTTAGAAGCTGATTCCTGTCCCAAACACTGTACTTGAAGATGTGGTGGGATATTCCAGGGAGCACATGGGTTCATTCCTGGGATGTATCTATAATTCAACTGCCTTAGACAGGTTTATGCTCATATAATGCCTTTCTGTCCAATTTTTGTACGGTTGTGAAGAGTGTAACTTGCGCTTCATGTATCATATTCACCATTAAAATTTCACAATATTTCTTCCACAATGCACCCTGAAACCAGTGAAGGCCATTATGTGAATGCGTTGAATGTGCATTGGCCTCATTCAGATGCCAGGCTGACATAATATCACTCAAACTCTGGTTCTGTGTCTGTTTCCTATTGCCCAATGGCCACAAACTTTATAAATAGCATCATTGATCATGTTTGACATAGTTGTTGCTCCTAAAATGACTATCAAGCTTTGATGGGGTTGACTGTTGGTGATTTTAAAATGAAAGTAATATCATCCCGTACTATTCTCCCAAAAAAATCCTATAGAAAACATTCTTAGCAGGAATCCTCTGAATTCTTCAAATATTTTTTTCTCAAAATAGCCGCTTAACGACCTGTACACTCCAGCAAACTTCTCAACCAGGCGTTTAACTTGGCTCTCGCTAATAGTCTTTTACGATGTGTTGCTGTTTTTACAGAGATTAAGCAGCGGCCAAGAGCTGTTCACACATACTTTTTTATGTTTCATTTTGCTCAAAAGGCCACTCGCTCAGCAATATTTCCTGTCATTCCACTGTGATGACTTCAGTGAGGCTTAGCAAGGCTTTGAGTGTGTGACACAAACACTGATCCTGTTTATGAAGGCCATGGGAACTGACTTTGATGTTCCAATGTCCCTGAAGATGATGATGATGATGGTGATGATGAAGGCAATGACGTGTGAGCCGTAGTCCAAACAGAGCCGGTCTCAATAATTCAGCTCAGATCTCACTCTGATGTGGATCTCAGAAAACAATGCATCAACCTTCGACCCATAAAATGAATAATATTTAGCATAATGGTTTGTTTCATTTTAAATTTGCACCCAGACTGCCGCTTTCTCCTATGAAGAATCTCTCTTCTTTATTTGTTTATATGCCCATGCACGGCTCAGTGGAATGTGTATATCTTGCATCGTTAGATTGTAGTTTCCATATGTTTGCTGCACCCAAGGGACTCAGACAAGAAGCACAGGAATTTAAATCTGGTTTTAAATGTTCAGTAGTTGTTCCCACATGGGGGAAATGTTTGTTTGGGTAGCAATGGGCTTATGCAGTAGTTTCCTTTTCCTATGTTCATATATCTTCAGCCTAAAGGCTGCAGTAAACTCCTCTCAGCTTGGCAGATTTCCAGTTTTTATTTTTGCTCATAATGAGAGGAGTAAGTAAAATTGCACTAATTTATCTCCCGTCTCCCTCCGTCTCTCACTCTGCTTCCCTACAGATATTGACGAGTGCCAGGTCCATAACGGAGGCTGCCAGCACAGATGTATTAACACCAGGGGGTCCTACTACTGTGAATGCAACCCGGGCTCCCGTTTGCACGTGGACGGACGGACGTGTCTTGGTGAGCACTGTGACAGCCACGCATGCTACGATAATGTCCCATGATCCTCGACTTGACTTTTCCCAGCAAAGTACACACTCTTGTCTCATTGTAGAAACCAATGTGAATACACTCATATTAAGTCTCAAAGAAAACATGTATGGCTACACACAAAACTTTAGAAGCGTCTCATCAAGTAACATAATCCACTATGACCCTTAAATCAGAATAATTTGACGGCCGGTTTTACGTTTAATCCATTTACAAGCAGAGTGGCATAGTATTAAGGCTTATCCTTGTTATGGTACTCTCATTTGTCCAATGTGCAGATTTTATTTGGAAGAATCATCTTTTGCCCACACAATCCAAGCAGAAATAATGATTCTGGCTCACACAGTCCCAGTCCGGAGCCTCCAAGACTCTCTAGTTGTGGACATATTTTATACTGCAGGTGACTGGTGCAACCCCAGTCAGGAAGAAAAGAAAGCAGACAGGCTTCCTCTCTGGCTCTGGTGCGGTTTCCATCCTTCGTCTGCATCATTTCCCCACAGACTGTTTGTAAGTCAACATAGTCATGCTAAAAACGTATAATCCTCCTGTGGAATGGCGAGGAGAAAACAAACTGTGGCGATTTCAAAAAGAGGGGAAAACCATCTTTACTGTGACAGGTAACACTTAAATCACGATGTGCTCATGAAAGGCAGTATTCTAAAGCGATACGAAGCCGTTTTCACACCAGAAAATTGATTCATACGATTAACTGAATAGACAAAATAACCATCCATACATACATACATGCTGCTGTTGTCTTGAAAAGTCCACACTCATCCAAATTGAGACAAGATACAGTATTCACTCACACTTAAGCATAGATTTGGTGAAAAAATATATCTGGCTCTTTAGCAGCTATATTATTATGTTAATGTGGGATTAATCAAGTTCTCTGTCTATCTAATTTGTCTGACATTCCTCACGTTAACCTTGGCTAACTTCCATTTTGCGCTGGGCTTTCCGAGTTTATGCACTAGAAACCTCAGTTTGCGTGTTTGTAAGAGAGGTTGGTGAGACTTTTGAGACTCGACCGTCCATGTGCGGTCGTCAAAACCAAAAAGTTAAACAGCGAGCAGTGCGTTAAATCTTTGTGTGTTTGACACAATGCACAACACTTCAACATAACTTTAATGCATCTGAATTATCGTTAATATGAAGAAAAAAAGTCTACAGGTTTATAAGGGATAATGGTGAGACCTGTGAGACCATGTAGATTACGTGCAGTTGACACCATATAAAAAAAAATTTCCGTAATACCAGTTAAAGTAAGAACGGGCAATTTATCTTATAAATAAGTTCCTAGCGTTGCAGTACATAATCCTCTGGAATTCTGGCAAAATCATCTGTTGTGGGATCATTAAACGTTGTAATAAATATCCTCTGTATTTTTCTTATATTGAGTTATTGTGTATCTGTGTTTCTTGTTTTCATTGGTAGCTTTAATATTCCAAGAAAAACGACTTTGGTTGAGATGTCACTCATAGTGCAGGAAGGTATATTTTCTGTAGATTCAGGGAAAGTCGAGGTCTATTCTCTTCCAACTGCGTGTTTGAGGCTGAATTATTGGATATCATATGCTGTCAGTTGGCTGGACTCTCTGAACGTCTCCTTAGCTATAAACCAAGCCTTTCCCTCCATTATATTCAGTTGAAATGACCATCATTCATTCAGTCTCTGTGTGATCCTCAGTCTGAAGTTGTTTTTGCAGTTACCCCTGCTTTGTTTCTGATGTGTTAGCGCCGTCGTTTAAAAAAAAAAATGCCTGATAGAGAAACTGTTTAACCCTGGCATGAATTCCTGCAGTCAGGAATGTACACAGCATGTCCCGAGTGGAAATTTTTGTGTGATTCTTGGCTGTGTGAGGTTCTTGTAGTTGGGACCCGACTGTCCCTTAGAGGCTTTTGTGTGACAGCTGTTGTGTGAAGAAATGACTGATTGCACTACGCACATGTGGACTCCCTCCCAAGTGATGCTTATCTGAGAGTCTGCATATCTGACTGTCGAGAGCTGACTTAAAATTGCACCGAGGCCCTACGTTGACTCTCTACACTGCAAAATGTGTCTATTCCGACTAAATCAGATGTCACATAGATTTGATGTCAAGTTCGTCTGAACAACTGAACTCATTTGTTAACCATACAACTAAGCTGATTTTCTTTGAAGGACATTGGAAAGATGTCAAAGCAGACACCCCCTGCAGATTTCTTAGGTTTTTAAAAGTGTTTTTGCACCATGCACAATAAAGCATTAGCACATTTTGGATGAATGGCTTTACAGTGTATATCAGCCACGACAGCGTCATAGAAATAAAAGAAGAGCAGGGGATTCATCTCAGCTCTGCTTGTCTTATCCAGCTCTTGATCTGCCAACAGAGGTCAGATGTATTGCATACACTTAGCGTGTGGCTGCATAATATTTGAGCTGGAAGGGATCCTGAGAATTTGACATGTGCTTCTGATGGATGAATCTTGACTGTGGCCCTCAAAGATGAAACAAGTAGAGGATAGCAGGCTGTAAAGCCTCTACCTGTTGTTTTTCCCTGATGAGATCAAGTCCAGGCCGTCTAATGGTTCGTCATCTGTTTCTGTGAAAAAAGGAAACGGAGAAAGTACAGATGATTGAGTTGGCTCTGCCCTCGCCTCATCAACACAGGAGTGCTGTCCTCCACACAGGCCCTGTCATTCAAGTCTCTCTGTGATTTTTGGACCTTTTCAGTGATGGATCTTTCATGGCTCAGAGCGCAGAAATCCTCTGATGTATTCTCTGACTGTTTTGAAACAATGTCAGTCCTGAGGTCGTGGCCTCTCAGAAAGATTCTTGTGGATGTGACAGTGCGGACATATGAAAACTCAGAACGCTAATACAAAACCGCCGTTGGGTCTTTAAAAGGCACTTTTCCATTACCCAAGGAATAACAAGGAGAATGAAGAGTTGGACCATATGGGAGCAAACAAAAACTGGAGCAAGATCCAGTTTAGCTGTAGTCTTGCTTTTAGATCTACACAGCACTGATCAGATCTAGCTTGTAGTGCTGTTCCAAAAGATGCAGTAAAATTATCAAACTCTAATTGAATTTGGGAGCCTGTCTTTTCTTGTTTTGTGTCACAGCAAACAACAAGCAAAGAACTCATTCGCAAAATCACAAAACTGTCATGACAAAGTTTCTTTTAAAAATCATGTTCCTCATTCTGAGCTGTTAATCAAAATGATCTGGGCAATTAATTGATTAATAATGAAAAAAAATGTAAACAACAACGTCTGGTTGATATGACCTGGAGTGTAGAATAAAAATTGCCAAACAAAACGAAGTATGGACTCTAACTGCAATAGAACCCTTGGCCAATGGAAGATTTTAAAAGGTTTGCTAAAGATTTGTGGCGCTGTGGCAGTGGAAACCGCCATAAGTTTCCTCTCTAGATTTATTCCTCATGTCTCTCTGACCTTTCTGTCTTGTTTTTTGATGTATCATTAAGCTTCATATACGTGTTTATTTCTAGCTGTCCATTCGTGTGCCATCAGCAATGGGGGATGCGAACACTACTGCGTGCAGCAGTCGGCCGCTTACTTCCGATGCCGCTGCAAGCCAAATTACATTCTGGTGGAGGATGGCAAGCATTGCAAACGTGAGTGCACATATTTCCAGTCTGTGGTGTAAAACTGTGTGTGTGTGTGTGTGTGTGTGTGTGTGTGTCGGTAAGATGTCTAATTCAGAGTGCTTTGGAAGGTTTTGTAGGTGTGAGTCTACAGATTTGCTCATAACTTTAAAAACATATTGCAATCATCTGCTGCCAATTGTAATTATCTGACAGGATATCTGTGTTGGACTGGGATTAACTGTCATTCATGACATGAGACATTCAGTCGGCTTCTCTGTTGTTTTTCTCCACATTAGCAGTGCTTATCTGTCTGTCTCTCCCGTGGTCTCTGAGACTGTGCCGTGAACAGCTCTCACGGGGTGGGAAATTATACACACCTATATTTTGAAATTACTGTCTTTTAGATGCTTTTACTTTGTAATTGCTGGCTGTGAGCAGCTTCCTCTAATTTTTCCCAGATGCCGGACGGGCTTATACAAGTTTGACACCCACAGCTATGCAAAGCGAACAACCCGAGCAAATCTAGAACCGAGGCCGATGCGTGTCACTATGGATTTAGAAAGCTGCCGTGCCATTCATGTGGGTTTTGCGGCACTCTGCTACTGTCCTAGCAGATGTTCCGACTTGACTGACTTCATAGACATTTAAGCGTCTGCTTCTATGCTACAGTGCAGAATCCTTGCGCAGAGCAGAACGGCGGCTGTACGCATGACTGTCGGCCCGATGGCGGCAAAGCTCACTGCGACTGTAGACCGGGGTACCTCCTGGCAGAAGACGGGAAGACGTGCGCAGGTAAAGTCACAGAGAGTCTAGATTGGAAGATAAAGGATTTCTAAGAAGTGAAAAGATATGATAATGAAGGCAGGTACAACCCAGGTCCATTACTTTGTCTCTTTTTGTCTCCTAGATATCGATGAGTGTGAGACAGAGCAGGCCAACTGTGCTCACGGCTGCCACAACACACTGGGCTCATATGCCTGTGTGTGTAACGTGGCCTACGAGCTGGGATCTGATGGAAAGCAGTGTTACAGTGAGTTTAAAGCATTGTATTATTTAAGGTATAAACATGAAACCTTTCCTTTGGACTCGGCGTGATCTTACTGTGAACTTGTGACAGGAATCGAGATGGAGATCGTGAACAGCTGTGAGAACAACAACGGCGGCTGTTCCCATCACTGCCAGCATTCAACCAGCGGTCCTGTTTGCTCCTGTAACCATGGTTACCGACTAGACGATGACCTTAAAACCTGTGTTGGTAAGGGGTTGTGACGTTCACACAAAGACCTGCGTCACGTTCAGAAGATATACTGCACTGAGACAGTTAGAAGTACTTATTACTAGTTACCTTTGGGCGGATTCCGCACTGGAAGAAATTTTAGGTGTACAGTTACTCGAATCTCTCTTGGTTTATTTAAACAGGAACAGGACAGTGTGAACATAATGTTACTTAGAATTAAAAAAGGTCTAATGCACATTTTCCCTCCTAAGTAAAAGGCTTTTGAGAGATACAGAGGTAACAAAGAAAAAAACGCACAAGAAGACAAAGTGTAATGACGTAAAAGCCAAACCTGTCAGAGTATAGAGGAATGTTAGAAGAAAATATAAAGAATATGATAAAAGGTAATGTCAATATATATGTAAAAAAAAACCCAACAACATCCAGATGTATCCATATATGAGCTGAATGTGTTAATATGTTGGTCAATGGAAGTTTCCAGTTCATGCAGCTGTAGTGAAAAATATATTCTATTCATTAGCATTTATTTGTCTACCTGTCAGCAGTGACATTTGGTACTTAGTTGAGTCATTAGATATTTTGGCAGACCTAATTCAGGATCTAGGTACGCACAGGAGGATCAAGATATTCTCCTGTAAAAGTTTGATGATACATTGTGAACTTGGTAAGGAAACAGAAGTAACACAAATCTGAAATTCTTTGGCTTTGCAGATCTGTAACAACACCCCTAGTTGGCCGTTTAACTTGTAGAATTTACATTATCTCATAAATGTTGTACGGTGAAGCATATCACTTCAGTCATATAGTCATTTTTGTGTTGTGTTCTGTTATGTTTGGCAGACGTGGATGAGTGTGGACAGCAGAGCTCCTGCTGCGAGCAGGACTGCACCAACTACCCCGGGGGTTATGAATGCTACTGCTCAGCAGGATACAGACTCAACTCAGACGGATGTAGCTGTGACGGTGGGTTTCAGGATGGCACTAATATTTTATGATACAAACAATATTTATGGTTCTTCTTTGAGTTAGAAGAGATGAACATAAACATGCACAGGGTTTTGTCTTAGTGTAATGTGAATAACATGAACACCATTACGCTGAAAAGCTTTTTCCAAACCTGCTCCTGCCCTACGGGGCCTGTTAATTTAGGAACAGCATTTGAATGTGGATTGTGTTGGTGTTGTTTAGATGTGGATGAGTGTCTGGCAGTCAATGGCGGCTGTGATCACACGTGCCAAAACAATGCTGGATCTTTCCAGTGTTTCTGCCGCCGGGGCTTCCGTCTGGATGAGGACCGGCGCTCCTGCATCCGTGAGTATCAACAATCATGTTACAGACTGGGCGACTCTGGTGCTGCTAAACGGTTACATTTCACTAAGTTTAACAGAAGTAGTCAAAGGTGTCGGTCCTGACATTTTAGAGATGAGCGTAAATAAGTGAAGCGAGTGGTGTAAAGTAACAAAGTAAAAATACTTTCTTTGAATAAAGTTTGTAAAGCTTCATTCAAGCGATTACTGATTACTATGGATGCTATTTATCTTTAAAAACACATGGAGTGTTGGTTTAGATTATAATTTTGTTAATCTGGAGAGGCTCACGAGGTATACATGTAAAAAACACTGAGGACCAGGAAATATTTTACTTTTGCATTCAATACTTATACACAATTATTATCCAACTAATTCATTTTTAGATATCTGTCCTATATTAAAGTAAGTATAACTTCAAGGTGCTTCATCCACTAATAAGTATTTGTAATTAACTAAATCTCTCGTCCTGTCTGACTCCCTGCAGCACTAGAAGATGCAGTTGAAGCCCTGTCCAGCGGAGGCGCCATTGAGCTGCCTCTGGTTCGCCCCCAGCTCACTTTGCTGCACGATTACAGCCAAGCACTGGAGCGCTACGACGACTACGAGGACGACGAAGGGGAGCTGAGGGCCGAGAGTAATTTGGCAGAGAAATTCGGTTAGTCCCCCCCATCCTTTTACCATTAACCAGAAACCTGTATCTGATTACTCTGACTCACAGGAGGTAAAGCTGTCTGACAGCCTCGTTTACTGCAGACAATTACAGAGCTCACGGTGGGGGCTAATTGCTGGGTTTCAGTCTGTTACACACTGTACCCAGCACAGCATCCCTGGCTGTATTGGTGAGGCTTATATAGACTGGCAGCAAGTGGGGCCCATAACAGGAAGCCAAAGGATCTGTTTTGTGTTGCTTAAACTCAGTGGATTCATTTGACATCAGCGCTCATTCAAGATTTAACGGTAAATTATTCAAAGTCTTTAAATTCTTAATAATCTCAAACCCTGCACAGTCACAGCTGTGTTTGAGAAAATCCTGTTTGTGTGTTTCGCTGTGCAAAATCAAGCTGCAGTAAAATCATTCAGTCCTTGTCTTTGCTGCTTTCGTTGGGCCGTCACAGTCGATCTTATTAAAAATCAATGAATCAATTGCATTAAATTACATATAGAATAATGATTAAATGAAGATTATGATAAATTTATCTTGACTTTTTTTTTTTTTTACCTTTTTGTTTGCAGTTTGTTTGGACGACACTTTTGGCAGTGACTGCAGTTTGACATGTGACGACTGCTCTAATGGAGGAAAATGCAATTTATGGAGAAATGGCTGTGACTGCCCAGATGGATGGACGGGCGTCATCTGCAACCAGAGTAAGGATCGGTTCAACAGGCACGCACGCAGACACACACGCACAGACACAATCTGTACTCTAGAAGCATGAGAACTCGGCGTTTCTTCATCAGATTGTAAATTCCGTATCAACAGTTGTAGCTGTGATCGGCCCTGTTATTTTTCAATCCCACAGCTTGCCCGGAGGGATATTTTGGGAAAAACTGCTCCTTCCCCTGTAAATGTAAAAATGGTGCCAGCTGTGATCCCATCACGGGGAGCTGTCGCTGCCCGCCTGGCGTCAGTGGAGACTTGTGCCAGGATGGTGAGTCTCTGTTTTTCCCCCACAGACAAAAAAATGCCTTTGTTCGCTAATTTTTCACTGGAAATACTTATTTTCTGCCCAAGACACAAACTCATTATCCCAGAAGCGATCTGAAATGTACTATGATTTTTTTTTTTTTTTATTCCCTCTGCTCACACACAGGCTGTCCGAAGGGCTTCTATGGGAAGTTGTGCAATAAGAAGTGTAACTGTGCCAATAACGGCCGCTGCCATCGGACGTACGGAGCCTGTCTGTGTGATCCTGGTCTCTACGGTCGCTTCTGTCACTTGCGTGAGTCTCATTTGTCACACGCCAATACTCATGTTTGTCTCCTGACTTTACATGGCAGTACCTCCATCTTAGACCACATAAACACGGCGGACAAAACCTTTGATTTTCATCGTAAACTTGGTGTCACATCAGACATAAAATACAAAGAGAAATCAGCCCTCCTCAGTCTCGGTCCTCCTGTTTGTTCTTTATTTTCTCCTCCAGCTTGTCCTAAGTGGACGTTTGGACCAGGCTGCTCCGAAGAATGTCAGTGTGTCCAGCAGAACACTCTGGAGTGTCACAGACGCCACGGCACCTGCGTCTGTAAGCCTGGTTACCAGGGTAACACGTGCAAGGAAGGTGAGCACACGGGCAATCATTGGTTCTGTTTGATATCGGAGTGTTTTCTGTATTCAGTTTTTCAAGCTTGGATAGAAAACAGTCAAGATTAATAAACATTGAACCAAGACTCCAGAGTCGTTCAAATTATACATAATTCTTACCATTGCTCTTATCCAGTTCATTTTGTGTGAGGTCCCAAAAACTGAACTATCCTCAAAAACTCTCAACTTCTTGCCAGAGGCGCCGCCCCAAAACTCTGACGCCAATCACAGCATCTTATTCTAACCACACTTGTAGGTTCATAAAGGGATCACAACAACAACAAATATGAATTGTTGTTGTCGTGATCCCTTTATGAACCTTATGAGTTTTTAACCTTTGGGGGCAGCTATATTATGACAAGTACTGGCTGAAAAATGATGATGATATGTTGAGGAAGTTGAAGTGCTTTGAGAATAAAGGCTTGAAGTTCTGATAATTTGGTCCAGTATGAGGGAAAAAACAGCGAATGACAAAATGAGATAAAAGTTATTACATTATCTATGTATGTTTTATTTATGTCATATATTTATACTTAATCTTATATAATCTGGTGTTCAGTATTTCCTTTTATGACTAACATGTCAACTTTTTCTGAAAGACTGTGAGCAAGAATCAATCAAACTTTCTGTCTCCAGAATGTGACCCGGGGAAGTACGGCGTCGGCTGTGAAAGGAAGTGCGCCTGTCCGTCAGGAGTGTCGTGCGACCACGTGACAGGCGAGTGCCAGCGAAAATGCCCTCCTGGTCGTCGTGGGGAGAGCTGTGATCAGGGTAGGACGGCCCTGCTCGGGTTTTCTTGAAGTTTGAAGCGATAATCCGGTGATGTTATAAAATTGGATTTTTAAATTTTTCTTTTCTTGTGTTGAGAGTTCTGGAGATATTTGCCGTTCATTTACCAAGCCTGTACTTCTTTGAATGGAACTTAGTTGTCTTCTGTTAAGCACATTGGAAAAAGCCTCTAAAACTGATCCACATGAAGTTAGAAGTTCAGTCAGACACACACACGTGTTCACAGTTGCCAGAGAGAATTTTCCTGTGACATGTTACACGGAAACATCTGCATTTTTGACATGAAGTCATTCAGGATTCGAACCCCATTCACTTTACTCACATTTTAATATGTTACAGCCTTATTCTAAAACAATTGAATCAGTCTACACACAATAGCCCATAAAGACAAAGTGATGCAATTTATACATTGTAGCAAATTGATTCAAAATAAAAAAGTGATATACGTTACATACACGAGCATTCAGACTCTTTACTATGACGTAAAATGAAATGTATGCTCGGGTGAATCCTGTCTCCACCGATCATCCTTGAGATGTTTCTACAGTTCAATTGATTGGACACGGTTTGGACAGGCACACACTTGTCGACATGAGGTGTGGAAAAAGCGAGGGAGTCTGATTACTTTCCAGTGGCACTGTACATGTAAGGAAAATTGATTTATTAAGGCCATCATAGCATAACACAGTTCTATTTAAGCCGCAAGATACGTTTAGCTTTTAGTGTCGTCTTCATAACTTCTTTGAACCGCATGGATCCATAAGGGTCCATTCAAAGGCCTACAGACCTGCTGAGAGAACGGCAAAGATCTCCAGAATGCTACTAAGGACCTGGTTCTGTCCTAAATCATCATTTAAAGGTCAGCTGTCTTCAGTATCTGTGCTTCTGGGTGAATACCCCTCTGTCCTCCCTGTCCTGTCTCAGACTGTCCAGAGGGAAGGTTTGGGACGGGCTGCACCCACGCTTGTAACTGCACGGGTGCTCCATGTGACAAAGTGAGCGGAGAATGCAAGTGTCCTGCAGGGACATCAGGAAAGCACTGTGAGAACTGTGAGTATGAACACACACACACACACACACAATCCCATCCCACAAACACCAAAACTGTTTGACTTCATTTCAATGCGATCTGGTTGCAGTGTGTCCCGACGGCGTGTGGGGTCCAGGCTGCGCTGAAACCTGCCCAGCTTGTGTGAACGGTGGTGTGTGTGACAAACACAACGGCTCATGTAACTGTCCGTCAGGGTTCATGGGTCGACTCTGCCAGAACTGTGAGTATCGGCCGAGCCGACCGAGCGTTTTGATCTGTGTTTCTGTGGCAACATCTATTAAAGGCCCGCCCTGCTGAGATGAGTGACAGCGTCGTCGCATAACGAATTAGAGCCGTCGGAAGATTAGGGCGGTTTGTTTTTCTCTGCGGTCAGTAATCCTGATTCACGAGCAGCCTGAAAAAAACCTCAGACATTTTTTCACTAAGATGAACAAATGTTATTCTACTTAAAACAGCCGCAGCCTCCCACTTGACCGCTTCGTCACATCTCCAGAGCTATCATGGGAACTCTCTCTGCTCCCGTGCATGTGGTGGACTTAGTTCTGCTAGATTAGCCCTGACGTCTTAAGTCTTTTTTTTTTTTTTTTTTTTTCCTGCAGCTTGTCCCACTGGACGTTTCGGTCAGGGATGCCAAATGAAGTGTGTGTGTGAGAACAATGCTCACTGTGACCCCGTGAGCGGGAGGTGTACCTGCTCTCCGGGCTGGACGGGACACAACTGTAGGAAAGGTAACAAAAGAGGAAAACAGGCCAAACCACAAGGGATTAGACATACCTGTGCCTTGATTTCCAGACCGCCTCCTTTGTTTGATTTGTTTTTTTTCCAGTTCCAGCCCTCCTTAAAACCTGCTCCTTTTACAAATATGTATAAACAGCTTTAGTGAGATCTTAAGTTTGGCACTGAGGAGATTCAAATCTTTTAAAATGGGGTATCGAAAGACTTTTCTGTTCCGACCCAACCTTGACGTTTCCTCGGCAGTGTGCGATGCGGGACACTGGGGAGCCGACTGCGCCGAAACCTGCGACTGCAGGAACGGAGACGGCAGCTGCGACGCAGTAACAGGCCAGTGCAACTGTGAGGCGGGCTACACCGGAGGGCGTTGCCATCACAGTAAGTGGTGATGTGAGTGTGTCACGGCTGAGTTCGTCACATGTTCAGAGAGCTTTGAACACAAATCTTTGTCCTGTTTTATTTTGGAAAGCAAGACTGTATAAGAGCATCTTTGACCTGACAACAAATATTGATAAAATACTCATAAATGTAGGATTTACACTTTAATAACATCTTTAACATCATCATTAATTCAGGTATGTCAGAACTTTTATTCTGTGAACATGCAACTAAATCAAACAAAAAAACATCAACTCGCTCAATGTGATTTAAAGCTACAAATGACTGGCCTCTGTGTGTGTGTGTGTGTGTGTGTTCCTCAGAATGCCCCTCAGGCATGTTCGGACTTGGTTGTCGTCATCGATGTCAGTGTGACAACAAGGCCATGTGTGACCATGTGAGCGGTGCTTGTACCTGCCAGGTGGGCTGGACCGGAACCTTCTGTGAGAAACGTAAGTGAAGCTCTGACTGGAAAATCCAACCTGTGTACATACAGTATATATATATATATATATACAGTATACATATGTACTGCATATGACGGACTCGTCTCTCCATCTGTGTGTGTGTTTTCCAGCCTGTCCACAGGGGTTCTACGGACTGGACTGCCAGGAGAAGTGCTTGTGTCTGAACGGCGGCATCTGCGACCACACCAGCGGGCTGTGTTCGTGTCCCGCCGGATGGGTCGGTCCGCACTGCAACCTGAGTGAGTGACACACGGCACAGAGCTTTACGGTGACTCGGGCGATGGTGCCGCCGTCGCTGCGGCGTTATCTGCCTCTCTGAATGGAGGCTGGAGCTCGGACGCCTCAGATCAGCGTTTGGTCTGAGAGATATTTGGGGAAACCCAATTTATACCGAACTCACGTGAGAAAGTTTGGATCGGACGTTCCCCGTGGCGCGTACGGCCCGTATCGTTTACCGCAGGCTGGAATTTCCACTTTTGATCAGCGGGGTTCATCAGAAGGTAATGATATTGTCTGTCTGTCTCCTGGCAGCGTGCCCGGCCGGGTTCTATGGGGACGGATGTAACCAAACCTGTACCTGCCGCAACGATGGCATCTGCCACCCGGCCAGTGGGCAGTGTGTGTGCACGCCAGGCTGGACCGGACCCAACTGCACGCAGGGTGAGGGCAAACACGGCGTCAACCGAGCGAGGCCGGAGTTTAATAAGCGAGCGGGCCTGTTGACGGCGTCGTCTGTTTTTCTGCCCTCAGAATGCCCCGCAGGCTTTTACGGCGCCGACTGTCGCCAGCGCTGCTTGTGCCAGAACGGAGCTTCCTGTAACAAGACCGACGGAAAATGCACGTGTGCCAGTGGATGGATGGGCACGGCCTGCGAGCTGGGTAAGCATCACTCGAACGAGCCGCCGCTGCACGGCGACATGCTGATCCTGACACCAGTCCGTTCTCATTACAGTCACACTCCCACCATTTTGGAAAAAAGAACCCTTTTCTGGGAAACCAGGTCTGTTTTATTGTGGTTTTGAAGTATTCTTTGTCAGAGTTTGATGTTCACTTACCGGATCAGCAGTACTTTGTAGAATGGACCTTTAGAACCAAGAACACATCCGAAGGCCTCCCAAAGCTACTTGACATAAACCTCTGAGTTTAATCACACACTAATAAGTCTACTGTCATTTTACCTTGAATCATCATTGTCATGTCATTTCTCATTGATTACTATCTTACGGTAACATCCTGGTACCATCTCACATTGTGTCACAGCTTGTCGTCCCATAAGGAGATGAGTTCTGTCTGTCTATTTATCTTATCTTCTCTTTGTGCGTTTTTTATTGAGTGTCCATGGCGACGTCTACAAACCTGGTCCTTTAGGCCAAATAACACCAAAAACGCTCCAACTCGCAAAAATTATGAGTGGCCTAGTTCGGGTAGAATTTCCTAGAAAATAATTACTTTTTATAAAAAATTGCCGGAATCTCACCTAAAATCCATCTGTTACCTATCAGAGTTATTGATATTGGAAAAGCAAAAAGACAGGACAGAAAAACAAACACCTGAAAGCTGAAGTGAGCAGAGTGGTTGTTTGAATGTGCCGAGGACGTACATCAGTACTTCAGTACTTCAGTACATCAGTACATCAGTACTTCAGTATATCAGTACATCAGTACATCAGTACATCAGTATATCAGTACCTCAGTACATCAGTACTTCAGTACTTCAGTCTGAGCTTCATTCACTCCCTGAGCTCATTTCTTTTTGCTTGAAGTGTGAAGTTATTCGTTGGCTGCACGAGTCGACTCGGCAAACGTCTCGGTCGACTCTGCGACGACATTCCAGCTCCCGTCACGCACACACACACACACACACACACACTCACGCAGACCTGCCAGGCCCGGCCCCCATCCTCAAACTCAGGAAACCTCTAATCCTGTCGCTGGAATGTTTTTTACCCTCCAAACTCCGAACGCCAGCTTTTCTTTCAGTCCAACTGTAAATTACTGGGGGGGAAAAAGAAACGCCGTCCTCAGCAGAAATGTCAGAGTGGAGGTTTCCCTGCAGTTTGTGGCTCCACCTCACGATGTCTCTGTTTTATTTCTCCTGGTCTTGTCTCACATGCGTTCCTGTGTTTACAGAGTGCACGGCGGGACGATTCGGGGCCGACTGCCAGCGGGAGTGTGAATGCGAGAACGGCGGCCAATGCGACAGACGGACCGGACGGTGCAGCTGTGGCGCCGGCTGGATCGGCGAACGCTGCGAAAAAGGTAAACCGGTAACGGAAACAGAATTAACGAAGGAACAGAAAGTTGGAGCTCGTGGCAGCTGCTGCACGGCGGAGACGTGAACACTGAATGTTTTTGTCTCCGCTCAGCGTGTGAGGCGGGTCTGTTTGGTTCGGGCTGCGAGGAGCGATGTCAGTGTGAGCGCGGGGCCTCCTGTCACCACGTCACAGGAGAGTGTCGGTGTCCACCCGGATGGAGGGGAAAACTCTGTGACAAAGGTACAAACACTGAGTTTATCGAAATCATTTAATATCAACAACATCGTCGGGACCTTTGACATTTTTTAACGGGACGTTTGAGTCTTTTTATAAATCAGATTTTGCGTGTCACATCAGGCATCTCATCACATGAGCCGGAGTCGGGAAGGTTAAGATGGTGTCCTGTAAAAACAGTTTACATAAAGTCTGACACAGTTTTCTTTTAAACCCCAGCGTGTTTGCCCGGTACGTTCGGGAAGGACTGCCTGCAGCGCTGCAGCTGTCCTCGGGGCACTTCCTGTCACCACGTCTCTGGATCCTGCGGCTGTCCGCCTGGATTCACCGGAAACGGCTGTGAACAGAGTGAGTGCTGCAGGAAGATCAGGAGGATTTCAAACTGGGGGGTCAATATATGATATATATTTATCTAAAACATCACCAGGAACGCTCATTTACCGACTGATTGACCAGTTTAAGGGGTGAAGAGACAAAATCAAAATATAGATTTGAAACATGACACAGTTATATTTATGTAAATACCAGAAACCAAGACACGTTTTTATGATTGTTTGATTTAATGTATTCATTCATTCATTCATTCATACTCTGACAGCTGCTCTCTCTGTCAGTTTGTCTCCCAGGGACGTTCGGTCTGAACTGTAACCAGGTGTGTCAGTGCTCAGAGGAGAACCAGCTCTGCCACCCGGTGTCTGGATCCTGTTACTGCGCCCCAGGATTCCAGGGCCCCAAGTGTGACCAAAGTCTGTGCTCCCTAACCTGATGATTTTCAAAACCCACTGCAGTCTGATTATTGATACTGATGAATTTGAGTATTTGATATTTTTACTCTGTGAGAGACTGAATACTATTGATTTTCTAATATCTTATACTGTAATTGATTAATTGTGACAGTCTGTCTAAATGAAGAACGTTTCATACCCACGATAAGTAGTGACCGTTTTCTGTTTTGGCGGCTGCTTCCAGGATGTGGCGAAGGTCTGTACGGCCCCAACTGCGAGCGTGAGTGTCAGTGTGCGAACGGCGGGAGCTGCATTCCGACCAGCGGTGCCTGCCGATGCCCGGCTGGATTCATAGGAGCTCGGTGCAACATCAGTGAGTCCATCTGAAGGCTGAATAAATAATGAGCGTACTGTTACTTGAATACTGAAGTGTGTGTGTGCGCGTTTGTTTGTTGACAGCGTGTCCAGCTGGCCGTTACGGATCCGATTGTGCTCAAGTGTCGCTCTGCAGGGACGGAGTCCGGAACGATCCGGTCACAGGCCGCTGCGTGTGTCCCGCCGGCCGCAGAGGACACGACTGTGGACACAGTAAGCGCTCAGTACATCACGGTTACATCAGCCCGTTGGGATGTTTGTGGTCACTTCTCATACTTCAGAAGTTTCCACTCGGTTGGTTGTCAATTTTGTTTACCGGAGCCTAATTGGAGTGTGTGTTTGTCCCCAGGCTGTCCTCCAGGCTGGTTTGGTGTAGACTGCGTCCACCGCTGTAACTGCAGTAACGGTGGTGTGTGTGACTCTTTGAGCGGGAAGTGTACGTGCGGTCTGGGTTGGACCGGTCCTCACTGTGACAAAGGTGACACTTACATTTCACCCTAACTCTGCACGATGATCATGTCTGACATATTAACATATACAGTATCTACGTGATAATATTTGGGATTATCATTATAATAGTAGTGGAACACAGAGAGCAAGATGTAGTCATCAGTGTCTGTTTGCCTTTTTTCCCAGAATGCCCTGTGGGGACGTTTGGTGCAAACTGCCAGCTCAGGTGCGACTGCCAGAATAACGGCACATGTGACCGGGTGACAGGAAGCTGTCAGTGTGGACGGGGATACTACGGACGTCAGTGTGAACACGGTGAGATTAAACATGTCTCTATTCACATTTTAGGAAAGAAAAAAAATCATGTTCTGGTTCAGATTGTTTATTATAAAGATCTCCATTATCTAATGCAGTGTCAATCAGCTCGTCTTCCCAGAGTGCTGAGGGCAATTAAAGGCACTTAAAGTGCAAAGACAATAAAGTTTACTCTTCCTGTTACATCACAGTTTATTAATGCTAAAACATCCAATATACTATTTATACACTATATCCAAAAAAAAGAAAAGATGTGGACAGATGATTTGTCTGATTACTGCTGCAGCTCTACTGTTGAGTTTAACTTGGGTCTGTCTCATGTATCCGTCCTCAGCCTGTCCCGCTGGTCTCCACGGGCTGCTGTGCCAGCTGCAGTGCGACTGCATGAACGGGGCTTCCTGTCATCCTGCATCAGGACAGTGTCTGTGTCCTCCAGGATACCATGGAGCTCGCTGTCACCGAGGTCAGTCACGTCACGTAGCTGGGATAAAAAGAGAAGTGACTGATAGACTGTGGCTCTTACGGTCAGATCAAACGTTCCATCGTCTCTCTTTCAGTGTGTGAACAGGGTACCTTTGGTGAGGGTTGTGCCAAGGTGTGTGACTGTGAGGATGACACTCCGTGTGATCCTGCGACAGGAAGCTGCCTCTGCTCCTCGGGGAAGACCGGAGCACGATGTGACATCGGTAATCCTCTCGGCCAGTTTGCCACTTTCTGTGCCGCCGTGCAGTTGAATTCAGATGTGTGTGTCTTCCTGTTTTTGTGTCAGAGTGCAAAGCGAACCGCTACGGCCCCGACTGCACGGAGAGCTGCCGGTGTCAGAACGGAGCGCAGTGCGACCGCCGCAACGGACGCTGCACCTGTCTGCACAGCTGGATCGGACTCTTCTGTCAGGAAGGTAACGAGTGACCAACATCCTTACAGCTCATCTCCAGTTAGTACAAGACAAACTCAAATCAATACGTGAAACTCTGAACGTTCGATAGGAACATCCTTCGGGATAGGGAGTAAGTATCACCCCCAAATGTTACATTCCACTCTAACTACATTTCAAACCAATATCTGACACCGTGTTAGATTATGAATCGTTGTAAACCTGATCTGTATCCAGGAGGCCTCAGATCTGTGACAAAAGTTGAGATTTTATCACCCCTTCTTTTGAATCCTGTGCTTTATGAAGAGTCCATTGTTATTTTACTTCAACTCTTTCCTGCTGTGTTTCCGATGTAGCCTCAGTTAATCATCATCTGCTGTAAACAAACTGATTTTAGTTTTTTTAGTTTTTTTTCGGGAGGCAGTAACAAAGCTTTGCCGCTGCGGTGTTTTCACATTTTAGCTGACAAGAATAAATAACTACCGTACCGGCAAGATTCGGTCCCCGGAGGCGTCCGACTGTAGACGCTGCACTTTTCTTCGGTGAATCTCAGTGTTGTACATCTGCTGACGTGAACCTGGTGTTTTCTTTCCTCAGGTGGACCCCCACAGCTCCCCAGGAGCAGCACGGACGACCTTCATCACTCCAACGCCTTATAGCACCGCCGTGGAGCTGCGAGGCTCCCACCAGTGGGACGGATCAGCATTTACTGAGGTGAGGTGAGGTGACGCTTTGGGACCTTCATGGGACAAAGAAAGACTCTGAGGAGAATTGGAGGTTCATGTTTGCACCAAACTGAACGAGCTACAAGAACTTCCTTTGAACTGCTGCAGCTCGTGGACTCACAGGTGTCACAGGTACATTATGATTGGATTTGCAACTCACCAGGGCCGATTCTCTCCGTGATGTCTGCGACGACACATCCGCCATTTCGGAGCGGCTCAGGTCCCGTTCGCTGTACTTTGTGTATTTTTGATATTTTGCGGTTTCGTTAAATTCCCAGGTTTGTAAAATAATCGTGTCTAATTGTACGGAGACTGACATTGCCGGGCCTCAGACTTCCCCAATCTGGACAATACGAAGTACTGAAGTACTAAAATGTTACTTACACGCTCAGTCTGAGTTACTGTGTAAACTTTAACTACCAGCACAGCCCTTTTATCCGATGTCAGGCGTTAAATACTAAAGCTCGAGTTCCTGTTGTGTATAAATTGCTTCGTATTTATGTCTCACGTCTTTGTAAACAGTTGAATATAAACAGACCAAAGCCAATAAACACGAACACAGAGGCCTTATTTCCCATTCTTATTTTTATCATTGAGTTGTTCGTCAAAGATCGAAGCTGTACATCCTGTCTAAATTCAGATTCAAGCACAGTGCAGATAGCAATGCCTGCAAAAGAAACTTAAAAAAGAGAAAAGGCAGAGGTGATCACAACCAGAAATATATACAAAGGAGGTCAAACTATGTACAGAACAGGAGCGTTCAGGCTCTCGCCACGTACGGACTTCAGAGTGAGCGTCCTTCGCTTCGGCCCGTTCCTCGCCGTGGACACGCAACACCGTCTCAAAATCGTTGTCGTGACAGAAAAATGCAGCGTGATAAAAAATAAAAAGCTGTTTATTCTCTCTACTGCGTCAAAGTCTAAAACATAAAAAATATATTCTCTGTATAACCTAGAACCTTCTGTCAGATGAGCTCCGCCCAACCGGAAGTCGACATGGAAAGAACGGCGACGATAAATAAATCGATTCGATACAGAAACTCTTCGAGCAGGAGCGCGGCAGATAAACTCACTCCAGCCTCTCTACCCAACTCCTCCACGTCAACACCCACGGCGTTCAGACGCCTTTCAGACTCCCG
>OMNV01029220.1:0-18036 GCA_900303265.1 Brotula barbata | reverse complement strand
TGGGTTTCACACCACGAGGCAGGTCAGCGTTAGGCCCCACACACCGTGACATACTATCAACGGTACAACAAAACCCACAGCCATTTTCTGAAAGTCTCTCACCGATCACAAACACGGAGACACAGGGAACCCACACAGGAAACCCACACACCGATCCAACCCACGTTTCTTTAGCCTTTTTTTTCCTCCTTTCTCCAGAGAGAAAACAACAAATTTGCCACTTTTATTCACTGGGACAAACGAGACGACGAATCAGGCCTGAACGGGGGCTCAATTAATACAACCGGTTTAAAGCAAGGGATCGGTTCAAGCACCCCCCCACCCCACATACACACACACACACTAACAGGATCATAAGATCAAAAAATCAAGTTTTTTCACCCCACGGTGACGTCTTCCGATCCCTCCATCAAATCTCACTCCCGTCAGCGTTCTCCTTACGGTATCGGTTGTTGGTGAAGGATCGTTATCTACACGTTAGTAACACGCGGGGGGGGGCACTGTATGCTGGGTGAGGAGGGTCCGTGCTTCGGATCATCACATGCTGTCCACTTGTGCTTTAAACACTGTAACAGAGCACCCGAAAGAGAGAGAGAGAGCGAGCGAGCGACGAGCGAGATATGAATACGGATACGGGGCGGCGTCTTACGTCATTTAAGTAATACTTTGACTTTGTGTGTCAGATAATCTGCCACCTGAACTGAACCTTACTGATCCTAAAGTGAGCGGCTGTATTGCGCATTCTGTTTATGAAGGACGTTATTTGATATTCGTTGAGTAGAATAGCGGCACGGTCGGGTCAAGATATACACGGAGAGACGTCCGTACCATAGATAGATCGATAGATAGATAGATAGATAACAAGCCGGACAGCACATGCGTCAAGGTGATCTACAGAACAATTCAGGAAGTGAGACGTGAAGAATCTTTGGCTCCAACCACGCAGAATGTCACCCGTCGGACGTGTCCTCCGGGATGTCCACACAAGAGACAAAGATGCACAAGCGAACGCAACCTTCCGCCCGTGCGTACGTCAGCTTCTAACCGAGCCGCGTTCCCTGAGCTGCTGCCTTCCGTCAGTCAGCCGACGTTCCCGTTACTTCAGGGACACGAGACCGGAGGGACAGGGGCACGCAGGAAACGCCCGCAGCACGGTCCGATGCGGCTGTAAATAAGGCAGAAATACTTGAACAGAAGTCGATCAAGGAGAGATTTCCACGAGTCGGCGAGGACGTGTGGAGGAAGAGCGACGGCAGGCCGGGACACACGGCGATGAAGGACAAGCGCCGATCTCTTCGGTGACAGACGATTTGCCCCGACACCTGGGCTCACGATACCGACTCTCTGCGGCAGACACGCCCTCGACCATTTTGCTACGAGGAGACGGCGGGAGCGTCCGGACAAATCTACTGCCAGCGAATGGAGGGAGGAAGAGGGATTACGGAGAATGATCTAGTCTTCAAGAGGCGATGCGTTTCTATAGTGCAATGACTGTGAGATAAGACTATGGTAACACCCACGGCCCTCCCCTCCACCACCACACCGACAATACTAAAGTGCTGCTTGTTGAGGCGCGCTGCTCGGAGGCTCCACACACGGACCACGCGGTCATCACGAACGAGAGGAACGGAATGGAAGAGTACGCGGGCGTCCGAGGAACAAATACACGGCTGTGATACATGTGCAACAGTAGTTCTAGTATATTCGTACGGTATGAACTAAACTTGCTTTTCGTCGCATTCAGTTTTAGAAAAAAAAAAAAGCGGAAGGGGGAGAAAAAAAACGAACATGTCTGGCTGCCAAGCAAGCGTGTGCTTATTTTTTCCAAAAAGTATTTTTCTTCGGTTTTAAAATACGTTCAGCTGAATTGAATGTATAACTGACTTAACTATGAGCGCATATCCTTAACCTCGCTTCCACTTTAGTTCTTGCCAATCCTTTCCTCTCCCGTGGGGGTGGCTTTATTTTTTCCCCCTTTTCTTTTCTTTTCTTTACTCTTCTTATCTTATCTTATCTTATCCCTGTAACTCTAAATGAGGTGCCCTGGGTGGCCTTGGTGTGGCCAGACTCATGCGCCAGGGTCTCACTCAGTAAAAGCTCAAGCAAACAGAGGATCAGGCAAAGGTTGGGGCGTTGCAGCTGCAGCCCGAGTGCGGCCCTGCCGGGCGGGGCGGCGCCAGGCGTTAGGAGCGGTAGTCCTTTTTACTGTACGGCTTGTTGCCCAGGATGCTGTCCACCTCGTGTGTGATGGAGGACGACAGCTTTGGAAGGACCTGTGAAAGGACGGGGAGACAGAGTTCATTAAAATGATGAACTCATTTAAATGAGTACTTATTCTAAAGTAATAACAAAAGTCTTGGGCCCTTAGGCGATTGGAGCCACTTTTAATTATTTAGGGGTCTAATAAATACATAAAAATACTTAAATTTACACCACAATTTGATTATTTTGATGCTTAATTCAATGCGATTTTCCACACTATAGAAATTAATAACACTCTTAATGGAGACCAAAGATACAGGATCGAGCAGTAGGAGAAGGATAATTTTAGTAAAATGTTTTCCCAAAATAATTTATCAATTTGCTATTAATCGTTATCAATTTTATCCTCTACGTTCAATGTAGTTGAATCACCAAAATAATTAAAAATAGTTTGATTGTGACGCAACAATAATAATGAAAATTAGAATTAGTCTGCAGTTACACATTACCGCCACCAGAGAGCACTGAAGTGACAGGAAGCCAGAACGGGTTAGACGAACAGCAAGCACATAGAAATGACAAATAAAATAGTTTTAACGTAATATAATTTATCATGAAAAGCTTTTATTTCTAATATATCTGAATTTAAGTTATCTAATACACATTTTGTAATACGACCTCTCCAGTTTGTTAGGGTTGCTCTCATCTACTCATATGCAGCTAATTAATTTAAGTCGTCTACGATGGAAGTAGGTCAAAATGAGGTTTTAATATGACTACATTATTAACTGATTATAATTTAATTAATATTGAAATTAGCCCCCCATTAAAAGATCATTACATAACCATTGTTTTCATTTTAGATTTAATTCTTATTTCACACTTCTCCATTGTAAACGTTAAACAAACGGTTAAAAAACTAGGAGCAATTCAGATGGAGGACAGTGCGTGTGTGTCTGTGTGTGTGACAATAATACCACGCTGTGTGGATAAGGAAAAACTCGGAGCCCTCTGGAAATGTGAACATAACATTTGAAAAGTGAAACATCAAATGTGACGGGGGGAGTATGCTCATGTGTTTACTCACGCACTGCACACACAAAGCACAAACACATCAGAGCCACTGAAGAATGACGACCAATAGGATTTAAGATTTACTGCAGGCTGGACGCAACGTGTGGAAAAACGGCCACGTGACTTTAAAACTCCATTAAATGAGTGAATCTTATCAGGAGAACAAGAAGTGGCCACGAGCGACTTTAATCCCCCTGGCGACCGATACTCGGCTGACCTTATTAACTCGGTACAGTAACGCACCGGGGCGTGCAGCGGCAAACTGCCCATGAGGCCTCGCTGCACCCAGGGGAGGAGAACGCCATTATGAAATGTAATGCATGAATATGGAATGAAATGGGTCAGCTCATTTTATTTTCAAATTATTCAGCAATGAGGCAGCGGTTTGCTCTGCAGAACAACAAACACACACACACACACACAAACTGTAATTGTCTGTTTTGTGGCCTCACCTGTATTGCTCCTATGTTCTCCATCAGCTGGTCGGTGTTGGACGCCCCTAAAAGGACAGAGCTCACCCCCTCGTTCCGTAGGCACCACGCTGCAGGAGACCAGTAAACACCAATGACGCCCCCACCACAATTCATCACACACACACACACACACACAGGCTCGCACACCACACAACAACTCTCCCACAATACTTCACCAAGCAACCTACTTTTACAAATGCCAAATAATGATCCATGTGCAATTACAAATCCCGAATAAAACAAGGAAGCTACAACTTACAAAATTCTACGTGCCATCAATCTAAAAGTAATAGAAAAGTACCTTTCTAATCACTCTGAAAAAAAACAAAAGCATCACTGCACCGTATGTTGTCATGTTGTTTGCAAACTGAATGCTATTGTGCCTGAAGAAAATAGTCTTGTAAGCGGATTATTGCATACAGGGAGGGCGATTTTGCTTGTAAAAATAGCCAGATTATAATTCTATGGACCTTTCTAAGCGACTTTCTAAGCAAATTGGACCCGACTGTGACTGAAGGGGTGGAGCTGAATTGAAATGCTAAAGCTGACGTAGGAGCAGGCCTTCCCTCCGGCCGCCAAGATCCCCGCAGCATCTCTAAACAAACGCAACTCACAAACGCTTTCTTGAATTTACCGCCTGCTCTAGGATAACCAGGCCAAATGGAGGATCGAGTATTTAATCTTCTATTTGTATTCAATACTGGAGCAACACCGTGACGTGGACTAGCCCACAGTGGACGTAAATCACTTGTGCTGCCTACAGGAGTAACACAAAGATTTATGGTAATTGGGAGAGATGAGGGCGTTCACTAATGGGCCGTGAAACTTAATCTATGACACTACATTACTGCAAGAGTGAAAAATGCCGCGATATGCACTGAGGTCGGATATGGAGTCAGAGATTTATTCCGTGCGTCCTCCTCGTCTGACGCTTTAATGACCCTCCCAGGATTGTACATCTTTGGGCTCGCACAGTCTCACTTTCCTGCCGGGCAGAGAATCAATATCGATCACTCAGTGGATTTATGTCTGCCGTGTTGTTTTAACGCTGACGTGGGAACCTCCTGAGTACACGTTAGTGACGGGAATGCTCCCGACTTTCTGCGCAAATAAAAATATTTACATTCCGTGTGTTGATACTGATATTTACAACGCCTCCGTGTCATCTAACGCTCCTTCAACTGTCACTGTTGGTGACTCGTGTACATCATGTCTGACATGAACGATTTACAACACACACACACACGCAAACACACATCAAACAGGATGACAAAATGTGCCAACGGGCAAGCCAGACAGCTGCCAGGCCGGCGGCAGCACCTGGCCCGTTGTGTAAGAGAGCGAGGGACGGACAGACAGACAGAAAGAGAGAGAGCGGCAGAGTGTATCTGCGTACCGATGGCGAGTTGGGGCAGAGTGCAGCCCAGCCGCTCCGCGATTGCCTGCAGCTCTTTCAACTTCGCCTGCTGACGCCGGCCCTCCTCGCTCAAGATCTTGTCCTTCAACCACTGGTAACCCTGTCGAAAACACAGCACACCTGCTCAAAAACACAGCCCTGCTCACACCGCTGCGGCGCAGCTCCTGTGTCACCAGGGCCTGTTTTTAAACACGTGACTCTGTCTCCTGCTGTCTACGCCTCACACACATCTCCATATAGCCAACATTTAAAATGGATGTAAATTAGAGAGTTCCACAGATTACAAAACAGAAAAAAACAACAACATTACTGTTCTCACTCAGAGCAAAATCTACCAGTATCAAACATCAAGAATGATGTCATAACTTTAACGAATTAGAACCCGTAATCGCTTAATTATCACCGAGGGCTCAAAGGAGCAAATACCACAAACATCCACAGGCAGCACTGTGACAAACGACAAGCATCACATTCCACACAAGCCATCGAAACGCACTGCACAACACCAACATGAACCGGGAGACGCTCAGGTCCACGGGAACAACCTAACACGTACGGACACACAACCTACAGATGCACAACATGCCACCACAACACAAAGGGACACAATATTGAACAAAGCTGATGTGATGGTGTGTGTGTGTGTGTGTGCGTGTCCCTATTATGTAAATGATGATGGGCTCTGTACTGTACGCTGCATGTCCTGTTAGTGTAGCTCAACATAAAACATTTGTTTTATACACAGAAAGAGCATAAATGTATAATCACTACATGAGTGATCTGACACTTTAATTATTCTGATTCACTTTATGGTGTACCTCATGTAAAATACATATAATTTAACGGTGTTACTTTTCTTCATCGTTGTGCATGTGTTGTGTGTGGTTGTGCAGATTCGTGCATTAAAATGCTTGTAGCCAACAAACAACAGCGCAGAAGAACACACAGTGAACGGTGTCAGCACCACTGAAAACACACACGCATGTTTGATATACACAGAATTATAGAACCAGAAAACACACGCAAAAAAAAACAAAACAGAAACAACACCGACAACCAGGAGGCACCAGCACAGATGATGAGATCGACACAGCGATGCAGTGAGGAGTGTGAGAGCGTTTGGCTACCTTCAGAGAGGCCCGCGAGTAGGCGGGCACCCTGCCGTCGTATTTCCCCGAGATGATTCCACAGGCCAGTGGTGACCATGTCATGGCCCCCACACCTGAGGACGAAACATCATCATCATTGTCATCGTCAAAACCATCAGAGATAAACGTGTAACGGCTCACTGGAATCTATTCCTCATTTATAATAATGATAACAAGAAGCGTAATCCTTCCTGTTCAACTGGATTTCATCTTATTGTCTCTGTACTGCAGCGTATAAAAATAAACAAACAATCAAAGTGAACTTGCTGACTGCGTAGATGTAGAGGAAGCTGTGGCGACAGTTGCCACAGTCAGTCTGCAGTGTGAGAAAGGACTCTTGTCTCCTCGTGTCTGTCAGTTGCACTGAAAACTGCTGATTGTATTTCAGCTTGCATGACAACACTGAAATTTATTTGACAAGTCTGAACGCTGGGAAAAGGATGACCTCGTGTCTTATGACACAGATCCCTGAGGCCTGCGGGGGACCAATGGGATTCCAGGTTTGAAAAACGCAAACAAAGTCGGCTTTCCCTTGTAATCCTGCAACACGCAGAGATCCGAGTATTGTGGTGGTCTGGTGCTAAACCGTGGACTATTTGCTCTGCTTTAATGCTTATTTACATTTTATGTTATGTAACCGATATGGTTTATTTTGTTGTGGTTGGTCTAATACAATAGAAATGAAAACACCTGCTGACATTTCGAGCTGATCCTCTCGACTGTGTACTGTACACGACTGTGTGTGGGCGTGGGAATGATTGAGGTCCAGGTCAGAGAGGTA
Source organism: Brotula barbata (assembly GCA_900303265.1). Classification (NCBI taxonomy): domain Eukaryota; kingdom Metazoa; phylum Chordata; class Actinopteri; order Ophidiiformes; family Ophidiidae; genus Brotula; species Brotula barbata. The sequence goes on along the minus strand of OMNV01029220.1, from coordinate 10,941 downwards.
TGAACACTAGTTTATAAAAACCTGCCTGCTGGGACCTCTAGAGGCTTTTTGAACGCCTAAGTCTGAAGAGTAAAGAAGAATCTAAAGAGATTATAATCTGTTGAAGAATTTAAGAATATCGTGTGTACGCACAGTATATTAGAAATGTTATATCAGTGCTGGTCTCTCTATAAGCAGCATGTGAAGTGCGTGACTGTAGGATATGCGGCAGTCGATTAAGTCTTCAGCTTCACCTCCACCCCGCCTGCTCACCGATCTTATGGAAGAGCTCAGGCAGCTGCACCTCCACCTTCTCTCTCTGGAACATGTGATACTCGGCCTGCTCACAGATGGGAGGAATCTGGTTGAACTGTCGTGCCACGGAGTACGCCTCCTGCAGGAAGACGTGAAATAAATAAGAATGATGGTGAGATCTGGGTCCGTCTGCTGGGTCTGAAGGCTTTTCCTCCCGGCCTCGGTGGACAGCTGTTTGGACAGATGCCTCCAGCCTCACCATTATTTCCATTGGACTCCAGCGGGATGTTCCCCAGTACATGGCCATGCCTTGGTTTATCACGTGGGTCATCGCTCGCACCGTTTCTGCGAGTGAAAACGAACAAAAAGTCACATGACTTCAGGAGCTGATGTTGCTCCGTTGGACTTACAAAAAGATTATTCCCAACGTCACCCGTCGTGTTCTGAGAGTCATACGTGTACAGCTTATATTTATTAGTACCAATATAACTAGCTACAGAATGATGATGACGCTTATATTATTTATCTGAATGAAAACGACCCCAATACACGACAAGATACACGTAGAAAGTATCAAAATGTATTAAAACCCAAGTTATGGCTTCTTCTGTAGACTCACAACCAACCTGGTCTGTGCACATGAAAGTCATAGGAGCCCGTCACTCGTATGTTCTATTTTCTGACCTGTGCTATGTGATACTGTGAACACTGTGAGGGATGACTTTGTCACAAAACATCTCACATTACCAGTTCCTAATTCCCATTTCGGCGTTGGTCGGAGCGTTTGTCTCACTTGACCTCCCACACCAGAGACCCGACAAAAATACCAGGCATGTTTTATAACCATTGACGTGTCACATGAGGTCCGAGGCACGCGAGGGCAGTAAATCAGGGTCCTGTTGACCCTCTTGCAGCGGAGTGCCGGCTCCATAACGACGCCGCCAGGGTTAAGGTTCTGACAGCACGTCCGAGTGGTCCCGTCGACTCGTGGGTGTTCGTCCTACTGTCTCAGCGAAAACGGAAGGAGCAGCAGTTTACTTCCCCTCTCTCTCTCTCTTGTGTAACGTCCTTTGGTTATTTCCAGAATTAAACACACCAGATGGCCTTAGCAGTGTAGTTCAGAAGGCACACACTCCTGTCTGTATTTACTGTGTGAAATCTATACAGGCCAGATGGACAAAAGTACTGAAGACTTTCACATCAAACTGCATCATCAGAGCCCCTGCAGGCAGCAAACTGGTGACAGGAAGATGACCTTTCACCTCTGCCTAACCCAAAGGGGAACTGTGACACGCAGCAGATGGACACTGCTGAGCCCACACACAGTTAGTCCTCTGCCATTTAAAGGTCTCTAGCACCAGTATCCATCTTCACTCTGACTGTGGAGGTGGAAGCACCAGGACAACACGAAGGAGGTAAAAATAGACATTTCTGTTACAAGAGCTTTGCGCCAAAAGACACACGCGGAGGGAGAGAGAAGACGATTCAAAGAAAGACGATAATTCAAAAACTATGGAGGACTTTACCTTCCATAGGTGTGTTAGGGTCTGGTCTGTTTGCGAAGACCACGTCCACGTAGTCCAGCTGCAGTCTTTCTAGTGAGGCTTTTAAACCTAGAAATAAGCAGCATTGATACAAGTTTGTACACAACCTGCTGCTGTTCGTCCCACATAAATATAAACTCTGTTTGAGAAGCCAATCAATATTCTGAAGATGAATATTTATTGCAGATGATTCTTAGGGTATTTGTGCAAAAACACCAGGAGTATGTAAATGATTCAAATGTAGCCTCGACACCCTGGAGCCAAAGCGACTAATTAAGAAGTCTTTTGTTGACGTAAAGTCAGCATTTAAGTTCTGCTCTGCTTGTAATAATCTGCACAGCTGCTGCTTACCTTCTATAATGTGTTTTCGGGATAAACCTCTTTCAGTCTCTGCTCTATGAAAAAAATCAGACATTAAAAGTTACATTAACTGAACCCGCTTCTCTGATGTCAGGTAGGTTCCACAAACCCAACACAGGCGTCTGAACCGTGACAATAGATCAGTCTGCATGACACATTCACAAATGGTACATACACAGAGGAAGAAAAAACAGATAAAACTCACTTTCCACCCCAGAAGATCTTTGTTGTTATCACCAGACTTGAACGTCTGGGAAGAGACAAAGACATGATCAAAATTTAAGCAATAAAACAGACAAATGAGACAAATAGGACTGAAGGTAAAGGCTGAATATTAACAATACACTCAAGATTTATATGATTAACTGCGAGGTTGAAAACACTTTTACATATTCTCATATCTGCCTTTTGCCAGCATCACATTCATCCACCTCCCACAGCAAGCATGACCGTGCCAACGCTCAGGCAGAGCCAATGAATGACAGAGTAACACAAATTCCAATCCTGGACTGACAAAAGCAGAAGAAGAGGCACTAGAGTTAATCCATTATTCAGCATGTTTGAGGAGGGGCACAGGAGTGCTGGACGCCCACATTAATCTTTCATCTGGCTGCCTTCTTTCCAGTCCACAACACAACGTTCCCTCCCAGTACGTGCGAGGCAGGAGATGATACCAGATTAGGGAGACCGGTGGGACGGAAATTAAAAAAGGCCAAACTCCATTAAAGCGTGTCTCCTACCTCCATCCTTTCTTCTTTATGATGTTCCCGAGCACCACCTCTGCCCTGAGAAACAGACGGAGAGGTGACGTGATTAAGCAGACGTAGCTTCGCACCGATGAAAGCTTTACACACACGTTTGCAAGTCTTAGATTTAAGAACACTGCGCGACTCGGCACATATATAATGCATAGGGAGGCTTTCATTGAAAAGAGCACCTGCCTGTGGTTGGTGGGTGTGAATTATCAGGCAGGGGCAGGGGCAGAGTCAGCGGTACCCGGCCCCAGCTGTGCTGTGTAACCACCACTATGTCACTCATTAGAAACCACGAAGGCGCTAATGAGTGACATTACATCCAACATGGGGCTCATTAGGCCTGAGCACAAGCCTCTCATTATTTGATGACTTACCACTGCACTCAAAATAATGAGATGGCTCTTTATAAAAGCGTTTCCACGTGAATTTAGGCAGCTCAGACAACTCAAGGAGCAACGCTGTTTTTTGTTTTGGCTTACCGTCGGTGCGGTCATAAATTAAACTTGCTGGTCTTATTGACTCAGCTTTTGTGCTTTCAGGTGTCAAAAAAATGTGTTTCCGCGTGAGCTTCATTGGTCATTATTCATTTGAACCTATGACACACTCCGTTAGTAACACCCCTAATTGCCAGAATGGCTGAAATGAACTTTGGTAATCAGACACAAACACAGGAGCTGAACTCCAACACCAGAGGCTTACACTCGACTCAGAGACTCCGTTGCCTGCGCAAAGATAAGACGCCGTGCCTGCTGAACGACACATTGACAACGTGGCATCAATAATCCTGGTGATGCTGCTGAAATAAACTAATCCACTCTCTTGTCAGCAGCCTCCCACCTGTTTCTTCCTCCCCTCATCCCTCTGCTCTTCCCCAGCTACTCCCCCGCTGTATTTCTGCTTACTTCTACCCCTTCCTGTGGATGTGTGGTGTGTGCAGTAACGTCTGCTGATTCAAGAATCTGTAAGATCGGACTACAGTAGGTCCTGTAAGATTGCTCGACGTTACAGACTGCCAGCTGGACCGACACCTTTTTAACAACTGCCACATAAGCATTCCCTTGAGAGCAATAAGGTGTGTGTGCGTCTCTCCATCACACACCAACACAGCGAGTACTTTGTGCTGCGAGTTCTTTGAGAGCCCAAACATAAGGAACAGTTCGCCTGAACGGGTTTTCTTCCTTCATCCATCGTTTAATTAGGCAAATTTATTTCCCCCCCAAACGCTGAATTCATGTTGTGACTTAGAGCATCTTCATGCTACATTTATAACATTTCATTATGTTAAAATTCTCTGCAATTATCCCAACAATGTGTCACAGATTTCACACAATGTCGTGCAATTATAATGCGTGAGCCAGTCTAAGCCTGGAACCTGATGAAGAGGGAGATTCTGTTAGACCAATTACTCGCACACTTTTAATTGCATGGACGCCATATGTGTTTGCTGATAACAGCCGCTAAATGGGATAAGCAAAACATCTTTCTTTGTGCAAATATACACATTTATTTGTATTTCCGGGAAACAGTACCTTGCACACTGCAAGGGATCTGCTGGGAAGAATCACAACGCAGTATTTTATGTGCGTTTCTGTTTTCTGTAAAGACAAATCTGAGCAAACGTATGGAAAACCACAGCCTTGGACAGACCGCGTTCGTGTGTCTGACCTGACAGGACAGACTAAACATTAAAGCAGCGGTGTGAAGCCAGACTAAATGATGGAGGAATTTCAGTGAGAGCTGGATCTGAAAGCTTTTTTTACTCTCACACGAAGTGTGAAATTTGCTCTACATGTGTGTATGTGTGTAATATAAGCTTCTCAGCAGTGCTTTGCAGTGGAAGCTGTCAGGATTAACACCTGTGCAACACATAGAAAGCTGTGACGTGCTAACAGATTTGTTCTTTGCCACTCTGTACTTAGTTTTATTGTAGCGAGGTGATCAAGGTCGGCGCTGATGGTGCTTAAAGATTAACTGTGACCTCCATCATCATAACAAACCCACACAGCTATAAGAATAATTTCGGCCTAATGGTAACTTTTTGTTTTCTTGACTCTCTCCAAACGTGTTGGCAAAACGAGAATAATCTTAGGGGGATTAAAAAAAGAAAAAAAAAAGAAGAAGACTTTAGCGCAGTCATTCTGTGACACTGTTGCAAAGGATAATCCCTTAGATTATTTCAAAGCACCCAAGTTACAGCAAAGCCAGATTAAACCATGGTGGAATATAAAACATCACTACCAACAGAGAGCAGGCTGCACTGAGCTGGTTTTAGAGGGTCACCAATGCTTGTTTCATAAATTTAGGTCAAGACTGCAAAGGTCTGAACCCTCATAAAAATGACAAACTGTTTCGGTGACAAAGAGTTGATAAAAAAGAGCCACATTATTTCACCTCTGAGTTCAAGGACAGAAGCATTAACCTCACTGTTGCCCTCGTGATTGTCTAGACAGGATGGCCTGACCTGTGTCCTGCATGTCAATAACATGTTTTAGATTACATTGCCTGCTATATTTGCTAGCATGAAGTATTATTGAGCTTTCAAGAACTCCTGATGTACAAGATGGAAGTGTGACTTATGATTTATGTGCTGAGTTGGAACATTTGCTTTTAGCCTTGTATAATATATACTTGTATAAATAAATTTCCCGCGGACCGCCGAGGCTCAAATATGCGCACACCAAGCTGTAACAAATCTATCTGTAGCTGACACAGGTCAGCGGTTTGATAATGTTTGCTGTCTTTGCTCACTGCAAGTGACCTGTGGTGCAAGCAATACTCACTTCCCAGCAGCATAGACCTCTGCTGTGTCAAACAGGTTGATGCCATTTTCATAGGCCAAAGTCATCAGCTGCTCAGCCATCTGTTGAGAGGGTAGGAGAGAAGGAACAGCGAGGGGAAAGGGGGGTGAGGGATTATGATGTGAGGTGTTAGAGCCTTCCAATTTTTAAACTTCCTTCACTAAGCAAGCCAAAGGAAGGTCACTACGGCTGTGCCTTAATATAGGATTGTTTATTCTCTGGCTGTGACTCCTGTCTCAATATATTTGCAGTATATGTAAAAATAGGCTTCTAAAGCAATCTAAGATATGCTAGATCGTATGGAGGGTTCCAATTCCCCAGCCTTGACTGATGGAGGATGACAGAGTGCATCTGCTCTCACCTCATCCGTTATCTGTCCTCCGAACGTCACCCATGTTCCTTCGCAGAATGACAGGGAGAGGGAGCAAAGTGTAAGTACACAAACGCACACGCTGGTGACATGACAGAACGCAGGGATAAAATGAACAGCCACACTGTATAAACGCATTAACGCACATGTGAAAACAAATAAGAAGAAATGTGGACATAAGTGCGTGTCTACAGCATCTTCAAGACATTTAATCAACTGGAAATTGAGAGTTAATTTGCTTGTATATTGAAGCCACTTTAAAACTTCTCCAGACTCCACTAGTCTTGCTGCTGAACTTTTAGCTCACACACACGGTTTAATACACACTTGTCTTCCCATGAGAGTGCAAAAGGCTGCAGGGTTGAAAAGTTTTTGGTGTGTAACAAACTGCTGAGCGTGACTGGTGGTCTGAGAAACTCTTCTTACCTAATCCAAGGCAGGACACCCGCAGGCCAGATTTCCCAAGGTTTCTGTCAAAACATAAAGAATCATATCAGCATTGATGCGGAACTGAGGTGACAATTATTTGAGATATTCACCCTGTTGCGCCAAATAAATGACAGTAAATGAAAGTAAACACCACAGAGCTATAGCCCTTTGACTGTATACTCTGGAATGTTAGGCCACACGGGTAAGTTTTGATGTTAAGAAGAACAGAGCTTTTTATGGATTTGAAACCGGCCTCCTTCTCAGAGACGGGGGGGATGTGGGTCTTAAGCAGCCCTACATGATATCTACTGAAATTCCTCACAGCACACCAGGATCCTTCAGGAGCTATCTGAATAAAAGCCCCTTCAGCAACTCAGAAGCTCGACTACTAAACTCTCTTGGAAATCTTGGCATCTTTGAGCAAATCACGATCCAGGAAGAAACCATTGCTATTCACAGTCTTACTTTGGATTATTTTTTGCCAAGTTTATAGAGGGTGTTTGTTGTTGCTGCTGCTGTTTTCTAATGAAGGAGTTCAGAGGAATATCCGTTTGTACGAGGAGATCTACAGTTAATGAAACGCTTAATCTGCTTCACATTGTTTCAGGGAGGACTGACAGAATTCAAACATTTTAATGTTCTGTATTTTCAAAATACTATGATTGCTCTCTTACCTACATATTTCTGGCATGGCATGTACTATTGTTAAGTGGAGCATAATTAGGTCAAACAATGTGTCACCCTCAGAGACGACATTGAGGATAAAGAAGCGCTGATTTGCTTGATCTTTGGTTTGTTTTATGCAACAGTTTGCAAGAAAAGTCAGGATACATTTTGTTTAAATTCAAAAGTTAAATAACTAGCAGCTAATGGTACGTCCCAGACAATTCAGAATACTAAAATTTCAGACATCCCACTTGTACAAGTGCCATTGAACGGCTGTGGAAGTTAGGGTTCCTACTGGGAAACTCAGGCGATTTGATCACACCCAGCTTCATGTTGTGACATCAAACAACAACGAGGCGGGTGAACTGTAATCACTGAATAAATGTGAAAAAGTGATACCATACATCTGGTTAAGCACAATTTAAAAGTTTAGATTTTATACTCGCATCAAAATGTATAATTGCATTTTCCAAATACTGAACACTGAATTTCATTTTGAAGACTGTGTTTTGCAGTTGGTTTTCATACATTCACAACAGGGCTATTTTGTATCAAAATATTTTCATGTTTCTTTGCCCACCCCTGCTTCTGGTCAGCCTACTTGAAGAGTTAAACTGGCAGAGTGGAAAGATTTTTAAAAACGTGGCAACAGAGATGATGTAACATGTGCAAGAGTCAAAGTCAGAGTGTGTGTGGGTGGACGTCTAATATATTTTTGTAAGGAATCATGTAACAAAACAATGGAAACGGAAAATGTTAGTTAAGAAGTGGCAGGGAACAGGTGTGTGTCCTGGTTGTAATTCTTGTGGGTGTATGCACACGCAGATGTGCAACTTATAAGACTGAGCATGTTGCCATGTGTGTGGGTGGGTCTGTGTTTGAGTGGGTGCTTTTTTTGCAGAAATGCTGTGGTGACTAACAAAACTCTGAACAATGAGTCCTAAACACACCGACTGGACCATTTTAAAATGAATAAGGATCTCAACAGCATCATATCAGTATAAACAGGCTAAAGTGGACAGATTGGTGTGTGAGTGAGATACACAGGCTGTTTAAGGAGTAATACATTCTCTATTTTAGAAGACACACTCCATTAATTCCACCATTACCTCACTGAATAGCATCGGTACTTATTATTGAGGCCAAATAATCTAAAAAATAATGACATTTTTATGTGTCAGTCCTACCAGGACCCTCATGTGAAAAAAAGAAAAATCAGATTTCATTTGGTCAGTGAGTCTCTAATCGTGTTACTGTATGAATCCTACGTCCTGCTGACGTCATGATTAGAGCTGGCTAACCTATTAGCAAAGACACTCATCAACAAGGGAGAAAGGATCATGACAAGGGGAAGTGCGAAGACGTGCCCTCGTGGAGCACAGCGGTGACAAGGTTGACAAAAGTTCCTTCTAGCAAACCAATGAGCAACAATTAACAACTTTTTAATTGCTTTGGGTAAAAAATGCCTCCTCGGGGGAAAACTGCTTAGCACAAACAGAGCAAAAGCAGCTTACTGACCAAAAGTGTACGAGAAGGCTGTTTTTTAGAACATTTTAATGATGGATCCAGAGATAATAATGATAGTGGAAAACATCCTCTCTGACTTGACTGTGTCCTGCTTTAAATACAAGGTGTACAGTAAATGCTGCACTATTAACTCTGTAAATATGGTTAGGCCTACTGTGGAAGTTTTGCATAAGCACTCTTGCCATGATTAGTATACATAAGGTGTTTAATACATTAAAGTACTTCCCCAAACCTGAATATAAGTTCAGAATGCACGGCTCGCCCCTGCCATTGTTCACCTTGTGAGGATGTCCCTTTGACAGCACCGTGTCGCATTCAAAATTTTACTTGACCGGCCTTGAATATTGCATTGTAGGCTTCTGCAATGACCCTCAGCCAGGGCCTGCAGGGGGTTCAGGTTCCCGCTAAGCCCCAGTGGACATGAACCGCGATAGTATAGTCAGCTCTCTAACAACCTCCTAAATAATGAAGGAGACAGGCACCGTACAGGATAGCAATACCACTGTAGCCGCAGAGACAAAGCTAGATAGGGATTCAGTGAATAGTTTTCTTGGATTCATACACCATTAAATCTCCCTCAAATTCGATCGAATCTCTCTGATAAGATTTCATTAACACCAAACTTCTGCTCCAATCAGGACAAATCAAAGAAGATTAATCAAGGGTGCTTATTTTTGGCATTTTGAGTATTTGATGAAGATTCAGGCGTCTCTCTAGGTCCCATTGACATACATATTACAACTGATCCTGACACAATGAATCTGAGCTGATGTCCATCATATGCTCCTGCTGCTAACAGCTCTTGGAGAAAGTTACGATGCCTCAAAGCTGCAATATGTTTTGATTTCATCCAGTTTGAGATGGACAGGCAGAGAACCTACTGATCACTCTTCCATGGATACCAGAAAGCATTGTCAACGCTCAATCGGCCCCTTTAATTTACATCAATAGAGAATTATAAATGTGTGTTTGGTTTATAAGATCTTTAATATTTAATTCCCCATTAATAAACTCCCCGGTAGGACAAATCAATAACTATTACACTAATATTGCAGTGACCTTATCAGTTCAATTACTGCAATTTACAAATGCCTGGAAGCTAAATTGACAAGATTAATACCTAGTGAGCATCCAATCAGGCCTGTCCAAAGATATTGCGTAGGATGTACAGCCCTAAGGCTAATGAATTTAATTCTTTTAAATGTGACACCAGTGCAGTGACGCCCATCAATCAATGACGTTTTGTCAAAAATCAAACCAGTGGTGATCTCAACGTAATCTAACAACTGAAATAGCAAGTTAGATGCATACTGCCAGCTTCTCAACAGAAGCTGAAGCAGGAAAAATCTGCTTACGAGCACATAAAATGTAATTGTTTCTTTCATGAACAGATGACATTGTTATTTTTGGCGTAGAGATGTGCATTATATTCATGGTAGACAGCAGTAAATCGCCCGAGAGATGTTTGAGTAAGAACAGTACATTAAGAACGTTAGGCGTTAAGTCAGACAGAGGTCAGTGGACAGGACAAAGTGATGAATGAGAAACAAGGTCACAAAGCTGTAGAGAGGGACGTGTGGAAAAATACGTTAACCAGGCAGAGCTATTAATATAATCGCACCCTTGGCTCTAACTTCTGAAACACACACTCAATGCCAGAGCCGCCTGTGTTGGCTGCAGGTGGTTTCCTCAGGGGAACTTTGATTTGAAGTTTCCTAAACAGCCAGTAATAAATAGGGAGGGGGAGTGGTGCACCACTGGCCAGGAAAGGTGCTTACACTTGCTAAACCTAAAAGAAATTCATTTAATTTCTGCTCCTCCAGTGTAAAATGAACCTTGATGGGATCATGCAGTAGTTCCTGCAATTCCACCTCACCCTTATACATAAATAGTTTGTTGACAAATTTTTCTCAGGCTTCATGTTTCTTAGACTGAATTTCTTTTAAGTCAGCCAGTTTCACAGTGGCCTGTCGATGAGTGCCCAAAGGGATGGAAAACATCCCTAAACAAACTAGAGGGAAGGGAAAAAATGTATGAGAGCCTAAAGGGAATTCAAAGTCTTAACAATGCTTCTTATATCAAAAGAAGAAGAAGAAGAAACATACTTTATTGATCCCCTTGGGGAAATTCATTCTCTGCATTTTACCCATCCTCAATGAGGAGCAGTGGGCTGCCAACACATGCACATGCAAACACACACACAACAGTGCCCGGGGACCAACTGCAGATCTTCTACCTTTGTCTTGGTCAGGGACAAT
>OMNV01029218.1:211791-244924 GCA_900303265.1 Brotula barbata | reverse complement strand
TAGCATTACTTCCCATTAATTATACATGCAGTATTGAACAGGCTTTCTCTGAGGCAGCCTAAATATGGAGCCTGGATTACTCCTCCAGGACCCTGAAGGACACTGGCCATCCCTCAGTAGCCTCCGAACCCTCTCCTCCCTAGTCTCCGATCACGTCATCCTTTTTATTCTTACCACTTCATTACTACATTATCTCCCAGTGGGACTAATTACTGACCACCATAACCGTCTGTCATCTGACGTTGGGTCTCCTCATGCTCAACACGTTTGACGTTGCATGCAGATATTGCGGTTTGGTCCAAAGGCTCACCTGTCTGTGTGTAGGGCTGTGAGTGACAGGTCACTGCTCTAGTGATGGTTTTGTTTTGTGTTCCTGGTGTGGTTCGCTTTGCATAGACTCTAAAGATACACACACAGTCAAGATCAGGGCTCACAGCAGTGCTGATTCAGTGTGGTCCTGTCTGAACCCATCATTTTGTGCCGTTATTTAGTGTGCATCATCCCGGTCTTCCTGTAGACTTTGACTCATAACCACGACCTCAGATCTGTTTGCCTTGTGCACGGTGTGTCAATAAGACGACTTAAAGTTCTGACCTTTTTTTGGGAAATGCTGCCCACGATTTATTGATTTAGAAAAATGCATTTCTATCAGAACATCACATTAGAAGCCCTTTAATCCTTTATTAGCCTTTATTATTCAGCAGAATGTCTTGCTGTATTATTTATATTGTCAGCACACAACAAAAGTGCCATTAATGTTAAACCTTAACTCTTTGCATGCATATCCTCATCCACGCACAGCAGGTACGGCAGTGTGTCTGAAACTGAAACTCAGCTTCCTGATCTGATAAAAAATGAACCTTTTGGCCTTTTGTTTGCTTTCTCGGCCTGGTCCTCGCCGGTCTGATGTCAGTTTTGGCATAAATCCAGCACAGTCCTATTTTGGGGTGACATCAATATTTCCTCATGCCTGGCTGTATGAGCTCTATTTTGAGGCCGTCTGATATCAATATCTGGTATTTTCATCCCTATATTTGACTCTATGCGTAGGATATTTGAGTTGAGTGTGAATAGAGGCAAAGATGGAGGACAATTTGATTTGTTCATTAATTTGCTGATGTACATGTACATGTCTTTGGGGTCTTTTAATATATTTATTACAATGAACCTTTTGAGGCATTTGTTTTATTGGGACTCTACACCTCTAATCCACATAGTTTTTGTGGACAACACGTTACAGATAGATTAATTTTATCTTTATTTCCTGTGTCTAGGATGAAGTCACCTCCCAACAGTTCCAGTGACTCCCTATTGCTCTCATTTGAAGGTTCTGCACGCTGATTTACAATGTGTTCCTATAGTTCTTCCTCCACAGGGCCTCTAGCCTCCACTAGAGGGCAGCAAAGATCAGTCCATAATGTTCCTGAGACAATGAAACGAGCGAAACTGTCACAGGGCCTGAGGGAGCCTGTACACTCCCCGTATTATCGTAAAAACTGTGGCAGGACTCCATTCAGTGAATACAGGATTAAATCTGTGCTACGACCCCCATGAGACACAGGGGAACAATTAGAAAGTGGATCAGAGAGCTCACTGGGAAAATGAGAACACTCATTGACCTCTGCCACCACCCCTTTGAGAGCAAATTAGGGGCAAATTATTTATTCTGTAATGGAAAAGCACTAAAAGCCCCATTGGTATTCATCATTAAGCGTTTGTCATTCTGTTTCTTTAAATTACATTTTTGTTATTACGTTAGGTATTCAGGAGTGCAGAGGTTAATTAGCAGACATAAATATGTGAGATAAAGGGAAGACAAAGAGCAGGAGGAGGAGTCTGATTTGGTTCCATCTCTTCATACATGTTGGAGTGACTTAATTTAGGTGTGCTTTCCAAGGGATTTGATTTTTTTTTATTTTTTCTATAGATTAATTGTGCTCCCTTCTAAATAAAGGCGTATCAGATCCCGTAGGTCCCGCTTTCAAGTTGTGAAGAACATCCTGAAAGAGGCAGAGACGGGGCGCAGAAAAACAGCCAATTAAAGCAGCAGCCAGAGAAAGCTAAATACAGTAACAGAAACGACAGGAAAATTGTGACAAAGACATGAACGTGTGAGTGACACTATTTCAGTGACAGGAGAGGAGAGCGCAGAGGGACAGAGAGGCAGAGAGTTGGACAGGGAAAGTAAGAAATGGATTGAAAGAAAGGAAAGGAAAGGGGAAGCAAAGTGATTAAAGAAGTGCAGAAGTCCCAATCATGTAAAAGCGGAGAGAAAGAAAGAAAGTAATCCTGGAGGAAAAGGTAGAAGAAGAGGGGAAGATGAGTGTGAGGTGGGAGACGGAGGGACTGCAGACCGTCGGCATTGTCTGCCTGGTGATCATGTTCCTCAAACTGATGCACCTGCTGGGCCTCATCGACATCACCGAGACCGGTGAGACAACCTGGGCGAGGTGACAGGATGAGAGGCGTGAGGAGGGGGATGACATGGAGCCAGGAGGCGGGAGTTGATTTTTTTAAATAATGCCAATCCATTTGTGAGCACTGTTTGACTGGGATCTGGATCGATCTGAACTGAGAGTACTGACAAAGATGACGGAGGACCAAAAAGATGAAACAAATATGGATCAGGTGCATCCTTTACATTTGAGACCGCCCCAGTATTTGAGGTTTTCATATGGAATTTTGGCACACTTGGTTTCGTCCCTGTTCACTGTGGGATTTTTCTGGGCTTGGCTCTGCTGGAGGAGTTCAGGCGTTCATTTAGAGCGAGTACACACTTCATCTCCTGCTGGCTCCCCCCTTACTATGTGGAGTGTCTTATTGTTGTTAACGAACACAAGCGGAGCAATTCGATATTACTTCAGAATGGACTGCCCATCATTTTCAATTCCCTTCACTGTGGTCTTGGTTTATGTTTCACACCTGCCTATAGATTATATTCCACCGCTCTGCTGGATGTTTTCACAGAATATAACTCCAAGTTTTTTCCTCTGGACCGCTCAGTGCCCGTCATGTGTGCTGTATCTCGGCATCCAATCTGATGTGAATATTTTCTTTGTTTTGTTTTTCTTCCTCTTGCTATCTCTCTCCCACTCTTCTCCATTTACTCTCTTTCACCCTCTCTCCACCACGGTGTCACAACCCCTCCTCCTCTGTTCTCCCTGTCGAAAGATGGTGAGTACAGTCAGTAATAGCATGGTTTTGGACAATCCTTCCTTTTTGAAATGATGGCTCCTTTTCCTCCATCTTGCAGTGCTTTCTTAGTGTGTGTGAACTGGTAACCACTAATAGTAACGCAGATTAAATTCTTTTTTTTTTTGGAAAACAATACAGCATAAAGAAAGTATCTCCTTTGCTTTTTTTATGTCCCTGCTGCCTGCCCTTTTCAGATTCTTTGGTAAAATTTTTCTAAACTTTTCCCCACCTCCTCCGTGAGCAAACTGTCAGCTCTGTGGTCCCTCCCTCCCTCAATGTGTTTGCCTGCACAACCAACGTCCACCCCGTTCCCTCTGGTTTCTCATCAACTCTCCCAGTCTTCATCATCTGCTCTCTTCCTGTTTTCTTTCATTTCCGTCTCTCTATCCATCCTCTCTCTCTCTCTCTCTCTCTCTCTCTCTCTCTCTCTCCTACAGACAGCAGTGACAGTGATTTGGAGCTGTCGACGGTGCGTCACCAGCCGGAGGGGCTGGACCAGCTGCAGGCTCAGACCAAGTTCACCAGGAAGGAGCTGCAGTCCCTTTACAGGGGCTTTAAGAATGTATGTCCACTTCAAGGAGAACTGAGACAGTCTTTTTCCACCATTAGTTTGCCGTGTGGAGCTAAAATATTCTCTTCCTTCCCTCCCTCTCTCGGGCAGGAGTGTCCCAGCGGGTTGGTTGATGAGGAGACATTCAAGTCCATCTATTCTCAGTTCTTTCCCCAAGGAGGTTAGATGTTGAAACAATCTCTGCTCTCTTGTCCTCCCTCCTTATTATCTCTCCGTGTTTCTGTTAGATAGGCGATACTTTGGAAAAACACATTTTATCAGCGCGCTGTGAAGTATATGACCCTGAGTTCTTATTTCTCCTTTTTGCTCTTCTGTCACCTCTAACACAGATGCAACCACCTATGCTCATTTCCTGTTCAATGCTTTTGACATTGACAGAAATGGCTCAATCCGCTTTGAGGACTTTGTCATTGGCCTGTCGGTGTTGTTGAGGGGCTCAGTCACTGAAAAGCTCAACTGGGCCTTTAACCTCTATGACATTAACAAGGATGGCTACATTACCAAAGAGGTGTGTGTGTTGGCTGTGTTATTATAATGCAGGTTTGGTAAAACATCAAGCTGTGGGTGATGACACAGCTAATTTCATCATTTTCGAAAACCACAGCGAGCTTAGAGAAAACACTACACAGACCTCCAGTTCCGTCGCTGCGTCTCCACAGCTGTTTCGCCTTTAGTGTTGGTCTTCCCCAAACACATTAATTTTTATTTTTAATTGATCTGTACTAAATCAAATCTCAACCCTAATTTGATCATCACGTGTTGTGTGTGTTGTTCATTTACACATGTAAGTTAGGGTCTGAGTACCTCAAATCAAGCTAACTTCCAGTATCTCTGGCTGCACTGCATCATTAATAGGAGAGCATGTTTCATCCGTGCTTCTCTGCGTGTTTTGTAAATCAAGGTTTACTCCCATGTTTGAGCTTTTGTCTTTGAAAAACAAAAAATTCTTTACACAGGAAAAAAAATCATGATGAAAATTTCACTTGACGTTTGTCTTTGTTCGCTTCTCTCAGGAGATGCTGGCGATCATGAAGTCGATCTACGACATGATGGGGAGGTACACCTACCCCTGCGTACGAGACGAGGCTCCCTCCGAACACGTGGACAAGTTCTTCCAGGTAAACAACACTCAAACACGCTGTGTAAAAGTAAACCTTTTTGATTTCTGCACAAATGACCCAAAAATTGCCCTCAGGTACTCTGTATGTCCTCTGCACTGTAATTCTATAAGTCTTACTTCTTTCTCCCATAGAAAATGGACAGAAACCGTGACGGCGTCGTGACGATTGAAGAGTTCATCGAGACCTGTCAAAAGGTGAAGCCCTCAGTCCCACAGTCAGTCAAACAAAATCACTGTTACACAAATAGGATGAACGTCATAATGCTGTGTGAGGTTATGTCTGTGAGAACATTGTGTCATTGTTGGTGGTTAACCAGGCATTAAGTCAGATAATCCACATTCATACTTACATCACCGTCCTGTCTGCTTTCTGACTTTACCGCAGCTTCCCACAGGAACACTCTTTTAAATTTATTCCCACATCCCATTAGCAACATCAGGACCATGAACCTTGAAATAAAACAGATACCACATTTCTTCGATTTCCTTTCAGTACATTGTGTGTATGCGGTCGTAGCACGTGACTTTGATCAATACGTTCATAGTCAAGCAATTCAAACTCATTTTAACTTTATACAAATGTTAAGAATAACCAATTGCTTTTTTTAAAAACTCAAAACAAAACACAATATTTCTTTGACAACTGCAGGACGTCAGTTTACTTTATAATTTAAATTCGACATAAGATGATATTTCTGTTCACTGGCATTTTACATCAGTTTAGGATATTATCTCCATGTATCTTAATGAATTGGGAGAAAATCCTTTTGGGAAATTCATTCCAAAGTTTGTATTGATTCATTGATGCAAATATTTGACTTTGGATCCATTCCTCAATTATTTGGATCCAGAACTGGGTCATCCAAGGAGGACTGACTGGAGGACAACTTGACTTAGTTGAAAATACTGATGAAAGCTGGAATGAGTTGTCGAGGAGATTTGTGGCCCTAGGGAAGAAGCTGCTCAGGCGTCTGATAGTTCAGGCCCGTGAAAGTGTGTTTAAGTGTGGCGAGGAGACACTTTCAGGACCCGGGGCTTTCCCTGGATTCAGTCACGTGTGAAGAGCTTGTGTAAGTCCTTCTCTGTGGCGGTGGTCAGACAGTCTGCAGCTAATGGCTCTGGGTTGTTTTCTTTGTGTGGGGCGTGGGTAAGCTGATGGTCCAGAGGGGGCCAGGGGAGAGCAGACAGTTCACGGCTCATGGCACTGTATTTAGTTCCCAGGATGGCATGGGAGGATGGGTGAGGCAGGCAGGTCACAGCTGAGGGGTTTGTATTGTATTTCTAAGATGGGGTTGGGCTGGTGGAGGCTGACATTTAAACCTGCTTTGAAAGGTGTTGTGTTTGTCAGTCAGTTTGACAGATGGAGCGATTGCAGGTCTTTCTTTTTGTATTTTTTGATTGTTCTGTGTTTATTCGTAACATTTTAGTGTTTGAGTTACGCTCCAGTCTGGATGTGCCTTCGTCTTCGTCGTTCTCTGAGCTGTTTAGAGAACCAGGGTATATGCTTATTGTACCTTGTAATGTTTCTGGTTGAAAGGCAAATCTGCACACAGACATTGATAAATGAGCATACAGTGTGAGGAAATGACTTGTTGTTGTTGTTGTTGTTAATTCCCCTTCAGTTGCTGTCTGTATGTTGGGACCATCTGTATTATGCAGTGATGTAACATACAGAGTCAAGGGTGGGAAAGATTTCATGAACCGCTGGGAAACAAACTCTGGTGTCTCTGCAGTGTATTGTAGATGGGATGACACAAACTGTCCATGATGGAGAGCAGTTTGTTCAGTGACCTCATTCCCCAAATGTCTTGAAATTCTGACCAGTGATGGTCCCTGCTTTGTGATAAAGTTTAATGATCCTGCTGGCATTTCTGGCACAGATGCTGCTTCCCTCGCAGACCAAAGCAAAGTAGATGGCACTCACTACCACAGCTGGTATTATATAGACTACAGAGACCCGTGAGGATGAAAGTTGAGAATTCTTTCAGAGATCAGTATGGCTTGCACTCACTAGAAACTGATTCCAGAACACTGGAACTTTGTTGATGTAATTTTCCAGCATCCAAACCCCAGTTGCTATTGATGTAAAAAAAAAGTACCTCCTCCCTTTGATTTCCCACATGTTGCTGTGCTGCGGTCAGCTCTGATTAGTGGGTATCCCTACAAATCCAAACAGTGTCCATGTCATCGTTCAGCCAGGATCCACAGAGGAATAAGGCAGAGTTCCTTGGAAAGTCTGTAAAAATAGGTTGACTTCATCCATATTATCACAGAGGGAGTTTGACATGCAAATGTCCAGGAGCGGTGTGCGATGTCTTTGTTTTCATCCACTCACAGAGAGCACTAACTCACCGATCTATGAAGCACCAAACAGTTTGTTTGTGACCTGGGCTGCCTTTCCAGTTGTCCATGGGGAGTTTCAACCACCAATACTTTCCCCCAAGATAACAGTGATAAAACTGCTACATTCTCTAATGTTTAGGAGCATATTAGGATTGTATAAATTGGGAAACAAAATCAAGCCAGCCCCTCGGCACGGGGAATCTGGCACCAAGGGGCTTCTTCAGTTCTGAACTGAAGCAAGTCCAGTTGCCCTCAATCTTCCTTCCTTAGATAACCATCACCTGGATGAGAATATTCACTGGATGATGTACAATTTGTTTTGAGAAGCATATTTATTTTATGCTGTTTGTAGAAGTGAAAAATGTTTTTTGTGACCTAAATGGGAGAATCTCCAGATGAACTTGTTTTGGGATGACTCCCAACCTCCAACTCAATTGAGCAACAAATCTGATGCAATAAGGCAGCAGCCCTAATGTGCCTGTCTGTGAGAATCTAGGATTTTGTACTATCGGACGTTTATTTAGTCTTACAGCATGTCAAAAATGTACACAGTATGCTGATGTGCTTAAGGACCAAATCTTCAGATAGTTAATGTTTACACGAAATATGTTGGAAGCATTTTCTTACCGTAAACAAATCTATTAATTACACACTTTGGCAGGAAACCATCAAAGTTTTTACCAAAAACTATTCTGCCAGTTAAGAAATTGGTTTAAAAATTCACAGGCAATGTTCTGGCTACCAATTAAAAATATGATTCACATGCAATCATCATGCGCACGCACAGTACAGGTAAACAAGGACACAAACTGAACTTTCACCTTTGCTCCTTTCTGGTAACGAATGTTTAATTATTATCTTTCTTTTTTTCAGGATGAGAACATCATGAACTCCATGCAGCTGTTTGAAAATGTGATTTAGAGGCCAGCGGGATGCTGTTGTTTGTTAACACTTCAACACATACATAAACAACACACACACCCACACACGGACAGATACATGCTCACATATGCATCTCACACTGAACTGCTATTCTACAGTATGTAGGCATGAAAAGATACACAATAGATTATAATTTTATCCTGCCACCGCTTATGGTCCATAAAAAGAACTACTACTACTTATTGTAATCCACTGAACTGAGGACACAAGGATAGCAACATAAACTCATAATAGACCTTTATAATACACAATACATACACATCATTCACTCACACACACACACACACACACACATAATCCATTTTACAACAAGCACATGTTTCTTAAAGCATTTTTACAGCACTGGATGAAGTGAACCGACTAGAGTGACATTTAGCTGCACGAAAAAAATGCAAAAATGAAGTGAAGCATGTTTGTCATCAAAAAAGTGATGTGGAATTAGCTTGCACTACAGTTGTATTACTATGTATTATATGCGCCTGAAATATAGGCATTGTAGATACCTGCACCGGATACACCACTGATGGAAACCAGTGTGTATGTATATATGTATAGTCCATAGATACATATCTAACATTGTAATGTCATCTGTGCTGCACTGGGTGATGATTTAGGACCACAGCTATTCAACTGAATATTTGTTGAGGAAATCTATGTGTTAATCTGTTCAAATCATGTTTAGAGGCAGTACTTCACAGAGTTTAAATGCATTATACAATTACTAATGACTTTTTTGTATTCTAGAAGACTTGATCAGAGACTTGGGGTTGTGTCTGACATATTGGTTCGACAAAGGGAGTCTGTGCAATACTGTGAAGAAACAAAAGGACTATAAAAAGTGAGTCCATGGGCTGAATCAATGCTTTATCTCGATTCTTCAGTATCTGTGAGCATGCTGAATCAGTGCCACAGTATAATGTACAGTACAGTAGGACCTTTGTGGTGTCAATTAATTAAAGATACTGTTGACAGCTGTGACTTCTCCTGTAATGTGTCCTTTCAGCACATTTTGCGCTGCCATTCAGATGATAAAATAGGTGAATTCCCAGCTGCACCACATTTGTTACTCCCACTCACAAATACATTTACACACAAAAATGCACATACATGCAAAATGAAATGACAATGGCGACATTTAGCAGCTCAATGACAGAGAAAGTAGTTTTCCTATATTTTGAAGGTCTCAGCGTTATTAGAAGACCAGAAATATATGGGTGAATACTTCTTATTCTCTCCACTGATCAATTCAATACAAAATCCACAAATTACTTCTGATACATTCTTTGTTCAATTTTTACATGTACAAATTAAATTACCTTTTAAGGTGTATTTGTGGGTTAAACTAATTTGTATATTTGCATCTCTTAGTATAAATAGATTCTGCATACTGGCTCTCAGAACAATGTACAGCACAGATATGGGATCATTTTAAGAATTTGTCCACACAAAGATGCTATTTCTCTCTCTCATGAATGTGTAAAATGGGCCTTTTTGTCTTTTGTTT
This sequence comes from Brotula barbata, assembly GCA_900303265.1. Lineage (NCBI taxonomy): Eukaryota > Metazoa > Chordata > Actinopteri > Ophidiiformes > Ophidiidae > Brotula > Brotula barbata. The sequence continues at coordinate 235,249 of OMNV01029218.1, read as the reverse complement.
GCTCTGGACTGTTATTTGTGCACTATTGTTGATTTCAAGTTTCAACAGACTGCTAATGATTTTCCTACATGGAGACAAAGAAAGGCCAGCGTGATTCAATGGAAAATGGGTCAGCAGATAGCACGATTAAGCAGGCTAAGTCGTGTGAAATCACTGATGTGGTCCCTTTAGGTCTCATCCCTTGCATGGCTTCAAGACCAGGAATGACATTTACAGTACATGAACAATCTGCACTAAGTGCTACAAGACTGGCCTACATTATATCAGACATAATAATGGAAGCCATAGGTGTCCCACACAGATGAAGACTCAAGAACAACGACGTGTGAGGCCGGTTGCCTGTTTGTGGTGGGCCAGTCATTCACCTGAGACTGAAAAAATGTAGGCCGAATGAATAACTGTGGTGTGAAAGAATAACCATGAGAGGGCGCTGTGGCCGAATACACACACACACACACACACAAACACAGTAATAAGTGACTGGGTCTTTTGGGAGACAGTCGGTTGGCATCGTCTATACAGCAGCACACGCGCACAGCGACAACGGCTTATGCAAGACAGGTTATACAAACCGTAGCAGAGCGAGCGGCGGTGAGATCACACGCTCTTCTCCTCCTGGTTGGTGCGTCAGGGCTGCGTCATCTCTGATTGGTCGAAACGCGGAAGGAAGGCGGCGCGCGAGACAGCGAATGTGGGCATGCGTGATGACGAATGAGTCACGCCGTGGTTGTATGAAAGGCGAAATCCTTTCGCGGAGAGAAGAAACGTTTGGTGTTTGCCGTATCGAGAAGCGAAAAAGGTGGAAGGAAGAAGGCGGCGTTGACTCCCGGTTACAGGGCCTTTAGAGCGGACGTTCCTCCTACTGGAAGTGAAACCTCTCTCCCGCTCTCCTCGCCTCATCAACCCCAACCACAGGGACAAACCAACGGACTCAAAGCTAGCCGAGCAGTAGGGAAGTGGGCTTTCATTTCTTCATGCAGGTGAGCACAAACGCGTGTAATTTTCGGCTCACGTGTAACAGGCTAACGACATCCATTCCTTTGTTTTGCTAGCTCAGTGTAAAAGTTCTTTTGTTTACCTCCCCATGTCGCCTGAGGCAGGTCTTAAAATGTGCTAGTGGTGAACTTTGTGCCGGTGTGACCGTGACCGGTGATGCTCTGACTGATGAACATCGGGCCCTTTATCTGTTTATCGTCTATGTCCTCGGCATGACACGGCATGTTAGTAGGAAATATACTCTATACTCATACTATATGCTCTATACTCATACTATATGCTCTGTACTGGCCAAATGTCTCAAGGTCTACAGAGCGGGACCTTGTGACTCGCCCGATCCGTATGGAACTGATTACATAGATCATCACTGTCGTCATCCCCAGCAACGTGGTACATCGGGGCCATGGCCTCGGTTTTACAAACACTACATGCTATGGATTTGGAACAAAGACAAAGATATCAATTGAAATGCTTTTTAGTGTATATGCTGGGGAAACAGTGATACCTTATATCTTTTTAATGTTGTTTTTGTATTTGGTCTTGTGTTCTATATTTAAGAATCACACTCATTTTAAAAGAAGAAGCAGCCCAAAATGTATATTTTGTACACACCCGTATGTATAGTTGGCTAACTTTGGCGGTTTTTTTATCACCAATTCCATTGTGTGTTCAGTAGTTGTCCTAAATTACTGTTATTCATGAAAGTTGGAGATTAAGATTAATTTTAAAAATCAATTGTGTTCAACCTTTAAATGAAGTATGGATATCATTAATTTAAACGGCAAGTTAATTTTCAGTAAACTGGGGTATGATCGCATTAACTGGGACACTAGGCCTTATTAGGCCACAAGGATTTATTGGACCCTCATGATGAGGTTGTCGTGGAAACAGGGCTAGGCATGTGTGTTTCTTACAGTATGCTTGCATAAAGTATGGTCACAGTTTGCACCTTTACATTTGCTAGGGGAGACACACGTCTAAATGACTAAAATGTATCAAGAAGACGAAAGTGTTCAACGGCAGCAGCTGGCCGCTTTTGGCAAAACTGTTGTCGTGTAAACAGGGCATAAGTTTTCTTTAAACTATCGTCTTAGCTGTTATTACTATCCAAAATACAGCTTGAACCTCATCTGAAAATTCTTCTCATTTATCAAAATGATCAGTGTGGATTCAAAATATACAGTATAATACACTGGTATCAATACAGTACTTCAGTATTTGTTTCAATACTCTCTTTATACTTTGCACATGATAAGATGAAATGTTTTTGCTCTAAAAATCAAGCCAAATTTCTCAGTGTTATCACAATACAGTTGTACAAGAACTTTGGCTAAATAAAACCCAGTGTACCCCCTTGTTCGTGCAAGGGGGTACACTCAGTAATTGTAATTTGATACCTAACCCTGTCCTGAAGTTGGTTAGGTAACTGCCTTTCAATCCTTAGTGTAGAGTCAGTAGGGCAACTAAACCTGTGTGTTTTTGTGTGCGTTAAATTTTCCATCGCAACCGTGCAGTTGCTGGTGTAGCAGGATTCAGGTGCTGCATGTCGTGCGTCTGCTTTGGACACGAGGGTGTGGGAGGACTATGGTGGTTGATGCTATACATTTTTAATCTTTGGTCATTTTCTCCACTTTCAGTAATTTAAATACACGGTCTTAGCTGGAGCACATTCTACTATGTGCAAGGAATGCAGTGTAGTTCTTTTTTTTTGTTGCAATCACATGTTCAAAAGTAAATTGAAGACATCACCTTAGGCTCTGGGATCTTGTGATAGCATTGGTCATTATTTTTGACAGAATAGCAATACTGAAAAAATCATGTACATAGTATATGTGAGACTAAATGTTATTGTAATGTCATGCCTCTAGTTTCTGGCAATTCTCACCTGTACGACACAGTAGGTTGACTGTTTCCTCTCTATCGTTGGACCTGAGTTAAGTTATCAGATTCAGAATGCAGACTCACCTCAAAGACTTTGGGGCCAAGATGGGCCACAGAGCTGGCAGAGTCATGTAAACTGGATCTCAGAAATGGATTCTTGGCCCTGTTTGCTGTAGGCAGCATGTGACTAAGATTACACTGCAGTGCTGGTTCAGTCCATGCCTTCCCTCTGTTCTGTGGGAATGTGTGTGATCGGCGCAGGTGGTGAACGGTAAGGTTTTGGACAGTGCACTCTAAAATGATTATTTTTGCGTGCTTGTTGGTGTATTATTTTATTATTGCAGATGGTAAGGCATGTCTTGTTTGACAGGAGCTTCCTCCACCAGGTTGTGTGTGATGAATCAGATTGCAAAGGTAAAATGGAAATAAAATGGTCAAGGCAGCGTTATAGACCTGTTGGACTGCTTTCCCTTAGGATTACATTGTAACATTTGTTTTTAAGATTGCATTGTATTATAGTAACTGACATTTGTAGTATGTCAATTTTGACAAGTCATCACGTCATACTAACCAGGCTGTTGCAACCCAGTGTAAGATATTTCACATAGCGTACTTCCACATAGTCTTAGAGAACTCATGCCTAATTAAATGACTAAGACAATGCAAAAGCTGAATAGTCGATGAAGCGCTAGCGCTTAATCGTTGTATTACTCGCCCGAGGTGCTGATTAATCGTTCCAATAGTGGCTACGTAGTCAGTAATCACAATAATACAACTTGTCTTAAATATGCTTGCTGATCATGATGCAAGAATGCTGGATGCAAATGGGTGGTGGACCCACCAACCAGTGAGAATCACACATGTAAGCCTGCTTTTCCTGACAACAAGAGTGGAAAAAGGGTTTTGTGCATCATCAGTGCTTATTCATGTGCTGCTGATAGCTGTGTGGGCGTTGGTGTGTCTTTGAAAAAAGGGTTGGTGCTTTTCTCCGATCTATAGTGTTGGCATTGTCTTTCCGTCTGCTTTGGTCTCCAACTGGACTAAGATAAGGCAGGATAAAGGGACTAATCAGTGACAGAATAATGTTTCCAGTTGTAGTGTGAATATTCTTCAGTATCATACTTGATATCACATTTTTTGACAGTAAAGGCAAAAGTTATGAACATCATGAGTGAAAAATGAAAGGTAAAAATAATCTGTCATATGGATGTAATGACTCTGCTAATCACACAATTCCACCTCTGCTCATTCCAGGCCCCAACCAGGTATTTAACCACCTAACATTTCCAATGCTGCTGAAAATTTAAAGGCATAATTGCCAATCAAAGGTTTTAAAGAATTGAATAACACTAAAATTGCTGTTACCACAAATTGATTATCATGTTACTCGAAGTCCTGTTCTGTGTTCAAATCTTCACTTGCTTTTTAATTTTTGTTACTATGTACCTTTTTGGTACAGCGACTTCATGATTAAATTTCAATGGCAATTTCAACAATACAGAATGAATGGTTGATTGCTTAACTTTTAAAGACCAGAAAGTGGAAGATGAGATGAAGATAAGACGATTAAACCTTTTGTTGTACTTACTAGTTCAAATGAATTTTTTTGATGTTCGCATTAACATAACCAGCCGAACCAAGTGGTGTATTCTGGTTGTGATAAAACGTAGCAGGTTATTGCCATTCTTGTCACCGTTGCCCTCGAAGCCACACTTAAAACCATTTTTGGGGGTACATGCTTAAATCCTGTTAATTTAGCAGGAACACAGAGTGCCTGTCCTAATGTTAGCATAACTCAACGGGCTTGACTGCATTTATCTCTGCTCCACTGACAGGAAGTCCTCCAAAGTAAACATGACCTTGCAGATGTTCTACAATCCCTGATACCCTGACACCCTGACCCCATCACTGAAAATTAAAGCCCTCACAGTGTAGACCGCCACAATGAATGTTGCCTGCTGTCATTCATATAGAAACACAGATGCACTTTGAATTCAAGCGTGCACACATTTGTATGCAAACATACAGTATAGAAATAGTGAGGTGAGGTCAGCTTAACTGCTGTAGCTTTCCACGGATTGACTAAGCATAAGCCTGCTTTTGTTCTTGGAGCAAACATTGTAGGTTTAGTAACTACATAACCGTTATTGAATACTATAGACTGCTTGTGCTATTTTCAATACAAGATGAAATTTAAGTAACAACAATCAATTTCTTAATTAATGCCAGTTTATTTGATTTCCCATTTAGATTATCTTAATCAGCATTAGCCACATTGACAATTTCCCCAGATTTTAGTTGTTTTGATACGATGTAGAAATTTCCATTTGGCGTATCACAGCTAAAGCATTTGTTTTCCATTGTTGTGTGACATTTATTCACACGTGCCAGCACGTAACATGATAGAATGATTTAAATTTGTACTTGAAGTGATTCACTCTTACTCAGAACCTTTCAAAGTTACAAAAAATAATTCCCCTCTCAGAAGCACCATGTCATGAAAATTCAGCAGTGCAGTGTCAACAAAGTTAAGTAAGCAAAGGGAGAAAACTTACCGCAGTCCTGCGGCCAAACAAGGGGGAGTCAAACTACTGTTTTTAGAGTTTATCCCAGGATAGTGAGATTATGACTAACTATGTATGTCAACAGAACAGGATGACATTTAGTCTTGTATTCCATCTTATGTTTGTCCTCTTCCCCATAAGTTGCAATGTGGCCCATCTAAACAGTAAACTGTACAAGAAAGAAATAGCAAATGTATGATTATGATCATGGCTCAATCCCAGACTTTTGTCCCTGAAACATGAAGCATTTAACGTTCAGAAATTGAAGACAGTAAGTAAAAGTTGAACTCCGCTGCAGAGATAGTGAAGTACAATCATACTGACTAATAGCCAAACTGACATCTGGAGGGGATGGAGTTGGCACGCACATGCATGCACAAATTTAGCACAAGCAATGAAACGCCAACAAACATCTGGTGTGAAGTCCTCCGCACAGCAGAACACAAGGCTTTACATGATCCTCAGATCAGGTTACCATGGTTATTGAACCAAGAGGTATTGGTGTCCATCAGCTTGAGCTAAAATCACTGCTGCCTGTCCCTGCTTCTACTGTGTATAGGTCGGGTTTTTCATCATGTGAAAATTATTTAAATTATAAAATTTCCCAATTCACTGTAGTTACATAAGCAAAATCACATGCACACTTAGTTTCAGTTCTCTCTCAGAAGGGTTTTCACATTTCACATGAATAGTATTTCAACCATAAAGCAGAAGGATGTGGAGGGCTTTGCTCTCTGTCGCTAGAGCTGTATTTGCATGGGTCTAGTATTACCTGGGGACTGCATGCGTTTTAGAAATTACCCCCTATGTCCGTGTTCCGTGTGGCACATTCGCACAGAATGAAGGGATGTTTGTATTTAAGTCAATTTTATTGCCGTTATGATGTCAAGGCACTGCGTAACGTAATCAAAAAATAAAGTTGTCAGCTGTCTCATTTAAAAAAAGATGAGGAAAAAGAGAGAGTGGTGGTCGAGCGAACGAGGGAGTGAATGAAGAGAGGGAGAGGAATAAACTTTATTTTATGATTGTTTCACAGAAGCACAAGTAAACACCCACACCTCCTCATCCTCTGTCCAGTTTTTGTTCTTCTGACGGATTGGAGCGCGCTCCTCATCTGAATGGATTTCTATGACGCATAGCGAGACGACCCTCCAGAATTAGCACCCACAATGCTGTCAAACATTCATTTAAAATGTCATGGCCTCCAAAATTCGCAACAGAGAAAAAGGCAGAAAAAAGGCACAGAAAACAAAAGACCTTGTAAAAAACACATGGGACTAGTATTAATGCATGACCTGTGTGTTTGGCAAAATATGGTTGGTAATTCGTGGTGGAATTTTTACTTGACAAATTACAAACATGGAAGATTCGCAAGGGATAAAAATCACAGACGAACTCTGTTGTTATTACAAATGACCAGAGGTCCCTAGGTAATACTAGTCCCGTGCGAAGAGGGTGTGCCATTTAAGCTTCTCACGGTCTTGTGTTAGTGCTCACCTCTTCGGGAATTGGTCACCCTGAGGCTGTTGGCATACTGTCACAGTTCTCTCAGTTTAACTGACTCAAGCTCCGGAGAGAGGACGAGAAAGAAAGGTGCAGAGGTTGATTATTTTTTGAGTTGAACAATGAAGCATTCACAAATCACAAAATGACTTGTGGGAGAAAAGACTGACATGTTAGGGAATCCGCCAGTGAACTGATACCAGAGCAGCATTATGAACAACAGTAGTGTCGTAACTCTCCTCCCCTGTTCAGAGCGTTCAGTTCGGCTTACGTACCCCAGTGACGTGCGGGCCTGCATCAAGGTGATACATGCTTTTACTGTTCCTCAAACTACTTATATCTGAGGAGGCCTTTCAGATAAAAGGAAACAAATGTATTTGTTCTATGATTCCACATCAGCTTCCAGACATGTACACCGCTGCATGATCATATATACCTTATTATACATGTGTATTTGCACAATCTGTGCGCACGTGCTTTCCATGGTGACTGTGTGAATTACACAATTTTTGCGATGCCATATTCTCGATACTATTTTTATTCCCCTAATAAGCCATGTCTGAGACATGAAGTAGTTGTAGATGGATAGCAGCTGTAGGCAGGTATTGGCATTTGTGTGTTTTGAGGCGTTCCTATACTGAAGGGAGGTTGTGGGATTTGGACTGGACTGCATTTTTATATAGCGCTTTTATCCAAAGCGCTGTACAATGTTTGCCTCTCATTCACCCATTCATTCACACATTCACACACCGACAGCCGAGGTAACCAGGCCCACTTGCTTGTCGGGAGCAATTCAGGGTTAGGTTCTTGCTCAGGGACCTTCAACATGGACGGGCGGGGATTGAACCGGCAACCCTTCGATCACTAGGCGACCACCCTTTTTTTTTTTGAATACTTTCAAAATACTGCTCACCCCCTGCTTGCTTCAACATTACCTACCCTACCTTTAACTCCCAATTGCACTGCTACGTTTGTCATACACCATCATAAACAATAGTCAGTAATACATTAAACGTGTACCCAAGTGCTGTCTATCATATTAACTTGTGTCTCCTTTCTTCTTATCTTTGACCGGCTGTCTCTTCCCCCCCCCTCTCTTTATCTTGTCTCTCTCTTCTCACTCATCTGTCTCCTCTTACCTTCTTTTCCTTTTCTTGCCCTTTTCACACAGATGCTCCCAGCCGCCCGGCTTGACAGGAGTGATGGGATGTGTCAACTAGGTATTAACATCAATCCCAACATCATACACTGCTAGCAGAGAGACTGGCTAGGTGGTAAAGGGGATCAGGGTGGGTCATGTTGTTATATAAAAACGCACCATAAAATTAGGGGCCATATTTACATTGATTTAATAGTAAAACTCCTCCCAGGATAAGCTGTATGGCATAGCCCACGATACAAAACCCACCACTACACCAACAAAAGTACAAATTTAACTCTAAATCAAAGCTCGATAAATGAGATGAATCACTAGGGTCATATCATGTTGTTGCACAAAAACGCACCATAAAATTGCCGATAAAACACGTTCTGGTTGGCTGCAAACCTCAGATAGTAGAATCAATCAGAACATTTACAAGTATATTAAAACTTCATTCATGCTATGATTAACATAAGAAAATATTTGGATCATAATGGATGAATAGAATGAACCGACCTACTTTATGACCTTTGCAAACATGTCCACATCTGGCACATTCTCCTCATTCTTTAATTTCGCAGTGCGTCATCATTTTTAAAAGTGTCAAAACCTATTAAATCTATTTTGTTAATGTATACAACATTTCTGTAACCGAACATAAAACTGAACTTAAAAAATGGACTGTAGTTGAGTGAATTCAGCTCGAATAGCACAGTTGAACACGTTTTAATCTCTACAATTTGCTTTCCTGGCTATGAAATCTCATGTCAAGATTGTTGCAAATTCACTTAATGTTTATAATGTTACTCATCAGTTTGTTCTTTTAGTTACCGCATGGTCACCCGTTACATGTGAGTTCCATGTTTATGGCAGAATTCACAGACTTTGTAGATGTTATATCATTAAATTAGACTCTATCTAGACCAAGAAGAGAGGAAGTGAGTAAGTGTAACATTGTAAATGTAAGTAGTGTGAAAACGTCACGCCAGGTGTGATTATGATAGTACTAATAACAATTAAGATAAGACAAGATCTACTTTATTGATCCCACGCAAGGCAAATTCACACATTACACCACCTCTTGAGGTTAAGGTAGAAATAGGATGAATAGACTAAGACGTAGTGTGAATGTTAGTACTATGAGTAAAAGTAATAATAATGATCTTAATTTGTGTTGCACCTCTCACAAATTGAATGCAACTAAAAGTGCTTTTTGCATTTGTGTGAAAGAATAGGTTGAGAAAATGCATATATAAAGAGATGGGGAGAGAGAGATTCTTTAAGATTAAATTAATACAATAGCTAAATGAAAATAGTGAGTGAAACATCTAATTAAAAGCAAGCTGGAACATGACTTAGTTTCCTACATACGTTTACTGAGCTCACCTCTCTAATGTTTTTGGGTTGGTCCTACCATTGTTGTAAAAAAATGCATCACCTAATTTCGCTTGGCTTTGTTTTGCCTAGTTTTTCTGTTCAATATAGTATCTGGTGCTTATTTGGTATCTGATATATATATATTTTTTTTAAGCATTTCATACTCCATGTTTTCAAGAAGAACAAAGCTTGTTTTTATTCATTTCATTTTATTCATCTACTCTGTTTGCCGTGCTCAGCTGTAGAAAATGACTGACCATTAGTTCTTTCTTCTTTTAAACAGGAAGGTCAGTACAGTTGTATTCCGTGCAAGTGTGAATGCATATATATTTATACATAAATGCACGGCTACAAGAGGTTATTTTGTTAATTCCGATGAACAGCAAGTCTTTCTCTTCGTCATGCTCTAAAACCCTCATAGAAACCCATCAAGGGGATACAAGTTTTCTAGCTGAGATACAAGTGTGTTTATTAATAGGGCAGACACGAGACACTTTGGCCTCGTTTATCCTAAAGTTGAAAAAATTAGACACCATAAACCATAAAATCAATAAACGAAAACCGTTGTTTTGATAATGATTTTAAAAGTGTTCAAATGACACAAACTAGTATTTAGTGGCGATAATATGCCTGAAAGCTACAAATGATACAGTTTGATCACTTTGATACTGCGCCCACAAAAGCATTAACATTACCACGTGATAGGTGTATGGGCACAGCGCCGATCCAGTGGGGGCTCCGGAGCCCGAGCACCAACGGAAATGGCCGAGCACCCACGGGGCAATGCGCTTGATATGTGTAGATATGGCGCCGGGGCCATATTTACATCGATTTAATAGTAACACTCCTCCTAGCATAAGCTGTGTGGCATAGCCCACGATACAAAACCTATCAGTCCACGAACAAAAGTACAAATTTAATGGGATTGGCTACCAAAGTCTAAGTCAAAGCTCGATATATGAGATGAATCGCTAGGAGAGCAGAGAGAGTTTCATCCGCTGCGCTGTATCTCCGCGGTGTGTGTGTGTGTGTGCGCGCGCGTGTGTCTCGTTCACGGTGCCGAAATGCATCCTTCTGATCCCTTTTATCAATTCCGTATCTTCAAAGTTTTGTAGTGCTCTGGTTATTGCATCCAAGGTTTATGGGCATGGGGGTTGGTATCTAGTGGCTATATAGCGCAATTGCGGTCCAAATCCACATTCATTTTAAATCATTTTAAACGTGAATCAACCGCGTGTAACCGGTTAGAAATCTTGTAACCGTTCCCACCCGTGCTCATAGCTCCTTATGTCTCTCTTTTCATCTATACTAAAAGCACGTCACGTTTCCTGTTTGAAATCAGTTTCTCCTCATAAATTTTTATCTTTTATCTCTCTTCATTCTTTCCATCTGTCTGCTCTACAAGGGTGGATCAGAAACTGGTGTGCATGTGGAGCACCTTGATTATTATTTTGATGATTTATGAATCTTAAGAAAATTTGCCCATGGCCAAATTAAAACTAATAATATTTTTTTGATGTAATCTACTCAGCAGCCAGACTAGCTCACAGAAATCCACAAAGCCTAAAAAAGTATTCAAGGTATTTCTAAAGCTGCAACATCATGGCTTCCACTTGCTAAATCACTATTGGATCTAATATAATCAGATACCCCCACAATGAAGTTAGGGTATTAGAGCCATATGAGTTTTAGATCAAGATCTTTATGGGTATGTTTGTCTCGTTTTCCTTTCCGATTAGATGAGCCAACTCCAGACCATGTAACCTGTCTGAAGGAGCCATCTGCAGTGTTTGTTCCAGAACCAGCTGGAGGAGGAATAGGCAAAGAAAAAGAGTACATAGAAGACGCAAACATGGGAGTGGGGAAGAATACCACCTCTAAACCGATGGACAGCAGTTGTGAGGGAGCAAACTATGAAGAGGACAGCAAACATGGCGATTTCTACCCCATTCCGGTACACGAATATCTTTTCACTCCTGTAGATCCATCACCCCGTGCACATTTTTGGAATTCTATCTAAATCTTCCCCAGTGTCGCTTCCCCAAAATAACATAAGTGTTTTCATAAGAGAAAGATAAGGAACAAAGGTTATAGGAACCCTCACTGTTCCTCTCTTTCTGTCATTATCTCTTCTTCCTTGACTCTTGCTCTGGCTAACCGTCTCATTCCTGACATTGCTGTATGCCTGCAGTCTGTGACAGCATGAATTCTTCTGCCTTTGTCTGTACTTCACGTGCTTGATTAATGATTCCAGCCCAGCACCTATTGGGGAAATGTCTCTTCCACTCCCCTGTAATCTGCACACGCACATATTTCATTCACAGTAAATGCACACATTGTTATTTTACTTGTAATGCAATACCACGTCATTCAAGAGGACTGTAACACTGCCCTTACATCAAGACGCCCATTTAATTTATACTGAATTTCCTGGACAATCAGAAGGTGTCTTTTGTGCCATTGTTTGGAAACATACAATAGAAGACAAGAGGAAGGACCAATGATATCAGATTAGAATTTCCTTTACTGTGATTTCTTTTTTTGGACTTGTCACAGGACGCTTGGTCTCCTTGTTACTGCTTCCAATCTTTTGTTACTATGAAATCCTCTCCCACCTTTCTGTGGATTTGGTATACGGGCTAGATAGCGAGAGTACAAATACTCTTCTTTTGGTTGTTTCCAGAAGGGATTGCTTGGCAAAAGTTCAGCTGCACAATAAAATTGATCCGAAAAAGGGTTTGCAGGTGTGCACACAGATAAAAGATAAACAGGTGGCCTGTTCTTGTTTGCACATTTTCCTCCAAGCATGAAACAAAATCGAAAACATCTGTCATCTTCAAATGCATTTTTAAGATTGAATTTTTGAATTTGTTTGTACTTTTTTTTTTTTTTTTTTTTTTTTTTTTTTTTTTGATTTGCCAGCAGATTTCTGCAAACAGTAATTAAGTTAATTGCCGTGTGTAAGCAAGTTCTTGCTGTTAGAATCTCTAAATTTTGTGTGTTGGTGTATATGTGTAGGTGGTGGTAAATGGAGTGGTCCAGACCAGTGGAGACCAGGATACTGAGGACACAGAGCTGATGGCCATCTACACTAAAAATAATCAAGGAGCAGAAAAGGTATGAGCTGATGAATGGAGAAGCAACATGAATGACCTTAATTCCACTGCTCAATCAAATTTGTGTTTTACTTCTGGCAGCCACAATTTACAACACATATCTGATCCCCCTACAACTTACACTATTCTCTGTGTTTTATTCCCATTTCACGTAGCAAAGAAAATGCTGTGTACAAAAGTGGCTTCTAAGACCAGAAGTCAGAATCACATTGACCTAGTCAGTGTTTGATACCCTCCCTTTTGTTCCACATGCTTTTCCCCATTGTCACAATGACTGTGCATTTTTGAATGTGTGGGTGTGTGTGCATGTATCATAATCTTTCCTGTATTGTCTGCCTGTTCACACAACAGCAAATGTACTCATTGCCATCTACAGTTTCCACTGCCAATCAATCATTTTGACATCTATTTGATTAAGGCCATATGAAGATGATACATTATTGGATGTTGTTGGATGTGATCTGGGAATCATTTTTTGGGGGCAATTTGTGCTTAAATACTAATATTGTAGCAGGACTGCGACAAATTATTTGTATATTTTACAAAAAGTGATAAGATGATAAAAGTGTCAAATCAGAAAGGTATCAAGTATTTATGTTTTCATCCCTCTTCTTTATGTGTTTCTTTGTGAAGAGCTCAATGTCTGAGACGCTGGACAGCACAGATAGCGTGGATGCCAGGAGGATGGATATGATCTATACTATAGAAGACACTCCATCCTGGTACCTCTGTGTGTTCTTAGGATTACAGGTGAATATACAAACTGTCAAACTGTGTAAACGATGGCCTTTTATGTCTTTAAAAATATCATATTTTTGCTCTAGGTTAACAGCAAATGTTGGCAGGGTAGATTAAGACCTATCTGACTGTTCCCCCTTGTCTGTTTCTAGCACTACCTGACATGTTTCAGTGGAACTATAGCAGTGCCATTCCTCCTCGCCGAAGCAATGTGCGTCGGCTTCGACCAGTGGGCCACAAGCCAGCTCATAGGAACCATCTTCTTTTGTGTGGGCATAACCACCCTGCTACAAACAACACTGGGCTGCAGGTACGCACGTCTTATCCAAAGCCAAGCTGACAAGGATACACGCTGCTCTCAGACACCAGCTTGAAGTTACACGCGTTTATCATCTGTTAAAAGTGGTGTTAAACTGGCCGATGATTTTCCCCGGGGGCAGCTTGGGTGCTTTAGATTTAAGTCCATTTTAATCCCACTCCTCTCTGTTTGAAGTACAATTCAACTACAATGGCCATTCTTGAAGTGAAGTGTTTCTTTGTCCGTTCTCCCTCTTCATGTCACTTTGAAGTGTGTGCTCAAATAAATACTCGTAATGGATTTTTTTTAAGAGCTTTGTGGTTGTGAGCTCCTAGAATACCACCTCAAAATTTTAATTTGTTCTGAAAATATCTGAAATTTTATATTCTCAACAATTGACACTGTTATGTCTCATCAGCCAAACATATTGGTCCACTTCTACTCTTTTCTTTGATTACTGCTGCAGGGAAAACAGACAATTAACAAATAGAATCCTTACAAAAATTTAATATACACTGAAAACACCCTGTCACACACCACCATGTCTGCACGCATCTCGTCTGCACTCGCATCTACATGATATAACTGAGACAGTCTCATCAGTTACCAATAAATGAATCAGATTTTAATGTTAATATATCTCAGAGGAACAGACGTTGCACCTTCACTTACTGTGTTTTATCACAGTAGCATGACTGTTTCATTTTACTTCTTCTCCACCGGTGTCATCAGATTCTTTTGAAGTCTACATTCTTTAAATGCGTGCATGATTTTCAGTCTGCGCTCACTCGCTAATTTTTTTGTTTGTTTGTTTGTTTTTAATCCAAAAATCTTGGCCTTGGTCACTACAGGTCACTGTGGAAACACACTAGCAGCTTTTCTTCCATAATCAGATAAATTCCTCTGACTAACAATGCTCATTTTATTTCCGATCAATTTTGGAACATTTACAGAGGCCCTGGTGAATGTAGGCCTGAAGAAAAGTAACAGCACAGGCTACATCATACAAATGACATGTCGTGTTGAAGTGTAACAGACAAGAAAGGATACAGACAGATTGAATAATATGGATGTTTTGCAGATACTGAACACAAAGAAGTTAAAAAATGAGCTTTCTCACTCTTTACACAAAGATACCTGCAGCAGACATTCAATCCAGCACTCATTAAAGTGACGCTGCGCTGAAGTGACGGATTCAAGGAGCAGCTGAAATTAGGGTTCGCTGGATGTCTTGTTTCAGCCCCTACTGTACCTTAACATACATTCAGCCAAGAGGAACGTCTCCTTTTCATTCTTTCTCAATTACATTAAAAAGATAAAATGTATTGCTGAGGAGCCAGTATCAAAGTAAAAGATACCATAGAAAATATATACAAATACAATAGTGAAAATGTAAAAGTATAAAGGAAAAAGGAAAAGTTAAGATTGTGAGCAAGAAGAAAGAGACCCCAGTGGAGTGGCTGGGTGTACCAGGAACAGCAGTAGGAGGATGAAGTGAAGGGGAAAATGTTACCCATGTGGTTCAATGAGTCATGGTGACAAGAGGTTTACTAGAGTGCAAGTGCGTGCATTCAGAAAATATGACGTCTAAGTGCACGGTTGTGCCTGTCTGTGATATGTGTGAATAACTGTCAGATACTAAAGGCGTAAATGTCAGTTAAATTCAATTAGTCAATTACTGGATACAATGTGTTGGTTATAGTCAGACTATTGTGCTATATGAGCTATTTGTTTTCAACAAAATAAAATTCTTAATTAAAAGACAATGATTATCAAACTTTTTAATTTATTTTTAGTTTCACAGGCACCTTAATAGAATTCCCATCAATTCTTTGTTCTCAGTAGGACCACAAGAGAGCACTTCAGCCACATCTATCCCACAATTTGAGAACCACTGAATTTAGCCTATAATTTTAGGTAATGATCACAGACTATATATGTCTGTCCAAAAATGTTGCATTAACGTACAATACATAGATGATACATTCTTTGGAATTCCTATCACCTCTAAAGTATATTTTCTGTCGATATGTAGGCCAGATCCCTTGTTACACTGTTTATGCCAGCACATATTCTAATGGTCTGAATGTCTCAAAATGACATACATCAAAATGACTTGAAATGCTTGTCCGTTTCAATAGTTTCAAATGTGGACACGCCTAGACAGATATTCAAATGAGAGGAAAATATTTGCTATCGGGAATAGAGGCAAGTCTGTATTCCTTTGGAGCAGACACCAAATATTCTGTATCAGGCCACTGAAATTATCCTTTACACTCCACATTTTGTGATTTATGTGTTTACTCAGATCTGTACTATAATTTCTAATGATCAATATTTCTATGTGTCCAGGTTGCCATTGTTCCAGGCCAGTGCATTTGCCTTCCTCGCCCCAGCTCGGGCCATTTTGTCACTAGATAAATGGAAATGTAATGAAACAGGTAAAAGTCTGTCCGTCTTTCTGTCTCTGTCTTTGTCTCTAAATCACCATAGACACATTCCAATCGAATCTAACCTTATGGTATTAAGTGTGGATCATTGTAGTGTGGAAGCAGCTTGATGACACACACACACTACAATGACCAAAGCCTGCAAAGGTGGGCTGCATTTCTACAGCGCTTTTATCAGAAGAGCTTAAAAATGTTTGCCTTACATTCACCCCTTAATAAGATATACATCTACATGCTCCAAAAATAAATGTCAATGTTTGTGTTTTTGTGAGCTATAACCTGTCAATGTTTTTCAGCGGTTCCATTAATGAATGGCACAGAGCTCCTCCACACAGAGCACATCTGGTACCCCAGGATTCGAGAGGTGAGGCACAGTAAATTAAAATCAGATAAAAGGAGAAAGAGGCTGTATTTCTTTTTTTTTTTCATTTGCAAGTGACTGTTTGTACATGGCAGCAGGGTGCTCGTGCGCACGTGTGTGTGTGTGTGTTAACCTTTTCCAATGCTTGCCTAAGCCAATTTAAGTGATGTTTTTTCCTGTTTATAAGATTAAGTGACTCAGCCTGAATTCAATTGTTAAGAACATCGGCCTGAGGGCAGTGCGAATGTGTTGGCGATGAAATGTGAAAAAGGAACGCAAAGACCAATGAGGAGACAAACTGAATTATCACTTTTAAGTTATTACAGACTGGATTCTAAATCCACGTCCCGCATTAATCAGTGTGGAGGTATAATATGTACTTTGGTTGTTACTCATCAAGTTTATCTGTAACCTTGGAGGATGGTCTTTGTTTGGTCCACAGATCCAAGGAGCCATCATTGTGTCATCTCTAATTGAGGTGTTTATCGGAGCGCTGGGTCTTCCTGGAATCCTGTTAAAGTACATCGGACCTTTGACCATCACCCCCACCGTGGCCCTGATTGGCCTGTCTGGTTTCCAGGCTGCAGGCGAACGGGCTGGAAAACACTGGGGCATCGCTATGCTGTAAGGCCATGCAAATGAACATGCATGCAAATGTCTGCAAAACACCCTGAAAGGCTCGTGAGGATTTTGAAGCGGAGTATAAAGCTTGTATCATATTCTTAGTCAGTTTAAAGTGATTGCATATAATGACTGAGAAAATACAGGAGGTACAAATGCTCCTGTTGCTCTAAAAGAAGCAGGCATGATTGACAAGATCTAAAGAAAGCTATTTTATTTATCACTTTGTATTCAGCAAGAAGTTAAACTAAAGCACTGAAGCCAAAATAGCCTCTGTGTTCAAGGTAAGTCTCTGATATCCAGGTGGTTTGACATCACTCCTGATGTGCTGTGGCTGTTAACACAGTAGCTAGAGGGTCTGTCTTCTCCCCCTCACTCCTCAGGGACAGGGGATATCTGTTCATAATTGCCTCTGATTGCCTTTCGCAGGCCGTTGCTTTAATTGATTGGCACGGATGCCTCAGGTGTCTTAGTCAGATGTAACAGAAGTAAATTGATGGTAAATGTGCAAACAGGCTGAGACTGGATCTCATTTCGTCCCAGGAGACTATATTAAAAATGATAAGGCATGAACGCTATTCTGTTATGTACAAACCTGTATCTTTCTATCTGCAGGACTATTTTCTTGGTGCTGCTCTTCTCCCAGTATGCCAGAAACGTTCAGTTCCCTCTGCCAGTCTACAAAGCCAAGAAAGGCTGGACCTCTTACAGGCTACAAGTCTTCAAAATGTTCCCAGTAAGTACTAAAGCTCTCATAAAAGTGTCCTATCAAACTGATGAGACCAGTGCATTTTAACCATAGTCTGTCTCCAAACTGGTTGAGCTGCCCTTCCTTTGTGTTTTTTTTTTTTCATTGAATAGCCTTCTCTCCTTTAATAAAGATGTTACCCCCATCCACCCCTGCCATCAGCACCAATTGTGTTTCCACTTCAGTCACAAAAGATTCAGCCCATCTCATCTCATTCTCCCTGGGAGGTTAACGGGATTAGCCTTTGGTTGCTTTTGTGTAGTGTGTAAATCAGCATTTTCCTGCCCTCTGCTGGTGATATATCAAACGACAAACTGGGTGGAAAAGTGACAGACACATTAATATTACAGTGGTATTAGGGTTATCAATCAAGCTGCTTGTATACATCTCTCCTCAAAGGTCAGCCCATTGCTGGCTTTACTGAATAAATGATTGCTCTAAAATGTGGACTTGATTTTCTCACAGTCACCATGTCGTAACCACAGAAACCTTAGCTTGCACGTCTCCTAAACCATTGTTTATTCTCACTTCTATAATCTTGTATGTCAAAGGTTGTGTGGGTAACATTTTGTTCTCTTACACCCAGATCATCATGGCGATCCTGGTATCATGGCTGTTGTGTTTCATTTTCACGGTCACTGATGTTTTCCCACCAGAGAAGGACAAGTATGGTTTTTACGCCCGCACAGACGCACGTCAGGGGATCCTTGCAGCTGCGCCGTGGTTCAAGATCCCCTACCCTTGTAAGTGTAGGAGGGGCTTCTGTGTTATGCCTTAATGTCAGACTCTGCAAGATGCTTTTCGGTTCAAGTTTTGACCCACTTGGTGTTTTTATCCTGTAGTCCAGTGGGGCGTTCCTACTGTTACAGCTGCAGGCGTGATAGGAATGATGAGTGCGGTGGTCGCCAGCATCATCGAATCAATCGGTGATTACTACGCTTGTGCCCGCCTCTCCTGTGCACCTCCACCACCAATACATGCCATCAATAGGTAATGCTACAGCTGTACCTCAGTGTTTTATGGAAGCACAAAGCATTATATTGGGTGGAAAATACAGGAAGATGATGTCCATTGTCCTCTGATCTTGATCTTATCTCTCTGCAGGGGTATATTTATTGAGGGCATTTCCTGTGTACTCGATGGGCTTTTTGGAACAGGAAATGGTTCCACCTCCTCTAGTCCAAATATAGGAGTATTAGGAATCACAAAGGTAACAGAACTGCACGCACATGTTTTATTCTCGGCTCTCCCTTCCTGACATGTTCTGATTGGCTTTCTGGTGATCTTCATCGGTTCTCTAGGTCGGCAGCAGACGTGTCATTCAATACGGGGCAGCCATGATGCTGCTGCTGGGACTGGTTGGTAAATTCAGCGCACTGTTTGCCTCCTTGCCTGACCCCGTTCTTGGAGCTCTATTCTGTACCTTGTTTGGTATGATTACTGCTGTGGGGCTGTCCAACCTGCAGTTTGTAGACCTCAACTCCTCCAGGAACCTCTTTGTACTGGGCTTCTCCATCTTCTTTGGATTGATGCTGCCAAGCTACCTCAAAAAGAACCCCCTGGTCACTGGTGAGTGAAGGGAAGATACACACACATTCATACAGAGTGTGACATATTTCATTCAGTTTGTAATAGCTTTTTTCTTGATATTTTTCAGGTATTATTGAGATAGATCAGGTGCTGAACGTCCTCCTGACTACAGCCATGTTTGTAGGAGGTTCTGTTGCTTTCATTTTGGATAACACTATCCCTGGTAAGTTAAAAGTGCGTTCTCAGCTAGCTTATAGAGATAATATTAATACTCATTTCACTAAATTAGAGCTGTTCAGATATCTACATTGTGTGACTCAACTTAAATTCCTAATTAATTGATTGATTTCACAGTATTACAATAACCAACCAATCAATCAAAATTCTATCATCCTTTGGTTTTGTTGGGTTTTTTTATGAACAAAAATCTCTGGAGATAAACACACTGCAAATTTGCAACCGATTTATTAAGATAGAATGTAAAATGATAAAACAGCCCTAAAGAGGAATTTGCACCAGAAAATGCAACACATTTTTTACAGAAAAGCACAGTTACAGCAACAAGTTCAATTCCAAATCAAGCTACAAAAAACAAAATGACCTCAGACTCCAGAGGATAAATGTCTCCTGCCACCCTCTCAGGTACTCCTGAAGAACGAGGCATCAGGAAGCTGAAGCGTGGCTCTGGCCACAGTGCAGCAGAACTGGAGGGAATGCAATCTTACGACCTACCATTTGGAATGGACTTCATCCGGAGATATCCCATCTTTAAGTACATCCCCATTAGCCCTACATTCATAGGCTACCAGTGGGGGAGGCTACCAGGAGCCTGCAGGAGCAGAATGGGACATGGGGACAATGGGAAAGGAGGCATGGGAGGGGAGGGGAGCACAACACTTGGGGAGAGTGGGGTATAGCCAATGGCTGATATTGGGGAGGAAGGTATGGTGCACTAAGATAAAAAGATGGGAGGGACAAGGACAGAAACGATGCAGGATGCACGACGTAAGGAAATGTGATGTGCCAACCTGCCAGTGTGTTTTCTTTAGCTTATGTCCGTCATTTCTCACCTCCACCTATGCTAATCTGAGCATGCTATAGCAAGTCACAGCATGCTGTAAAAGATGTTGGTAGAAGGACAGGCATGTGTCTACAGTGTGCAGCACTATATAATGGGTTTGTGCATTCATTTTCCTGCACTTTCCTGCCTGGACCTCGACAGCAACAGATGAAGCTCAAGTAATCATTCGACACGCTGGTCAATTTGATTATTTTGAAGTTTATGTAAAATTTCAAAATGAATCATTTGCATGTAGACTGGTGGGAATAGGGCTGCACAGACATACACACACTCAACAGCCTCATCAGAACTCACATTGAGGGCCATCTTGCATAAATTGTCTTATAGACATAAATTTGCCAGTTTTCTACAATCATGTATAGTGATCATGAAGTTTGTTTTTTACGCCATTTCCCCCCTTAGTTCAGAACATGAATGCCACCCTGCAGCTCGCCCCACCATCTTTTACATAAACTCCTGCTATTGCAGCATATCAGATCAGCTCATCTCCACCACTTGTGTATGCTCCTAAATAAGCAGGTATTTTTTAAACACATCCCTAACTGTCAGTAATAAATGCCTCAAAACACACCCTAAGCTGTCTCTCTGAACACATCTCATTTGATTATCAAATGAGACTTAAAATCTCACTGGCTTTGTTATAGAGCAAAGCATGTGGTTTTTCATGACGTCTGTTATTGTCATCATGACACCAGCAGCAAAGTCCACAGGCAACTGTCTTTTTTCTTTTTTTTTTTAAGAGCAACTTTGAATTGTTGTGTGTGCAAATATTAGGTTTAAAAAGACAAATGGCCTTGCTGTGGCTGTCTCAGAACTCTAATCCTCTGTGGATTGTCTCTCACTGCTTTTAGGCCATTCATATTCTGATTTTAGCTCCACTACCTGATCCTGCAAGATTTTACAAAGATTGCATCTTTAAAAAAAGTACCCTTCCTGTTACAGTTTCTGTATTAGGTTAGCGCTGCACACTCTTGCACTAGAACAACTTCTTGGACATGATATATGCAAGATAACATTGGGGTGGTGGTTGTGTTTGGATACAGAGAAGTAAAAAATTCCGATTCCATTTTCTCCATGAATTACACTGTGCCGTCATGTACCAGCTGACGAGACGACTATTGCTGATGTCATTACTCACATTAGTGTTGATCACTTTTGTGGCGTAGACATACCTGTACATTCCTCCTCACATTCACCGTCAGCTAGGGCTCCCACTCTCTTCTCACTTCCTGTGCTGTTTTCCTGCTGATATTTGTTACTGTTATGTTGTAGTTTAGACGGTGGCAGCACATGTGGCTCTTGAGCTGAGACCAAGCTGTGTACAGTGAAGGATTTTACGGCCTGTCCTACTGATGTGTAACACTGACCTGATAGTGAATTTTGGATTTGACCACACTATGTGACAGCTGTCTTACTGAGAAACACCTAAACAATGGTAATGTCATAATCAGTGGCACATTACAAAAAACAGCGACCAGAACTACGAAACCAAAATGCTAAATGCTCTTTGTTTTATTTTACTCTCATCATGTTCTATTACCATTATACCAAAACTTTTTTTTCAGGCATTGGACAATGTCCCATGAAATCCCAAATTTACTATTTTTCTTTTTCTGTTGAGATTATTTATTTATTTGATGGTGGATGTATAATAGTAATTTGAAGCAGATTTATGTCTAACACAATGTTTAAGTTATATTTATTAGTATATTCATTTACCAGTTCATTCCCTGTCAAAGTGCAATCTAGTGATGTTTTTATTTAATTTTATTTTTTTGGCATTTTCTGCATTATTGTGATAATTTTATTAAAGGAAGGACAGGGCAGAGATCGGAATCGAACCCTTGTCGCTATGTTATGTGATTTGCAATTTAACTGCTGAGCCACCAGCGCGCCACCGATCAAGTGAGATTAACCCCCACCCCACGGTATTGGTGCTGTCGGAAACTTGGACAAGGACAGCCTGATTTTCTAAAGGTCATTTCTAATAGAAGCCGTTAATTTCATTCCGTTTGGTGTCACGTCAATGTTAAATGTTAAACTCTGAGTCAGGATCTTTAAGAACACCAGGATCATGGTGACTGAACCCCAAAAATTCATCTTCATTCTATCTAGATTTTTGAATTCTGCAAAATGTTTGTGTGCATGGACCCAAACATAAGTGATAATACCAGCTCGTAATTAATACGGTTGTGCATTCATCTTTGATAGTACTGTGCATCAAGTCAGTCCTTAAGTTGTCTGCCACGCAACTTTAAGACTGTGCCGAAACAACATCTAAACCTCACCTTTCTCATCTAAACATTGGCTGTGCTCAGGATTCTTAGCTAAGCGGTGGTAGAATCAGTGTTATGAGGGTGTTACTGCCCTACTGTCTGATATGTGTCTTCTGTCTCGCCGCCCTGCTCACATTATGAGGTTGTAGACATAAGAGTGGTCATTTATTGCACATCTTGTACTGTGTTTTGTTCATGCACACATAATGGTCATATGCACACAGATAGGCCTTGTCCCCTTTGCCATCGTATATCCATGCAACCTACACATCCTTGCTCTCCTCTCTTCACCATCTGCCTCTCTCTCTGTGTGTACCCAATTCCTCCCTTGGAATTCTCACAAGAGAAAACACTGACTGGTTGATATAAGACACTGTTGGAGATTGGTGGATTCACTGAAATTACCTCAAATCTGTTACATTGTATCCTCCCTGTTAATGCTACTGTATGTAACTTTTAAAAACACATTTCGTCCTGAAATTCTCATTACATTCTCCTGATTAGAACCCATGACCATTGAGTGCTCTATGAAAAATATCTCTGTAGCACTTCTACTGAGGGAATCTGATTTGGTGAGCCCCATGAGTACCATCATTTACCACAAGAGGACTCACTAGCTCAGTCATGTCTCAAGAGGCAGAAAGGAGTCATTGAAATTTTCTCCATGATTTCACTGTCATTAAAGAAGCAGTCTCACAGACTGCTTCTTTAATGACAAGGATGAGCACTGAATCCGTACCTGTGCCTAAAGGCAGCTTCTCTTGTCTTAGACGTTTA
>OMNV01029218.1:180967-211771 GCA_900303265.1 Brotula barbata | reverse complement strand
TTTCATGCCTTCTTATTCAGTAAAGTTTATGCAGTTTTACAAGATGCACCACGAGTTGTTACACATGACCAGAGTCTCTTTGTGGTTTACTGCAGGCTTGAAAATCACTTCTATTTCCAACAGATAGCGCTTGTCATAAGACGTGTAACATAAAGACATGGATCCCTTTCAGTTATTTTGAAGGGGCTGCTACCTGAAAACTAAACCTTTGTCTATCAAGTGTGTTATCTTTTTCAGTGTTTTTTTTTGTTTTTTTATACATAATTTTTATGTTTTTATGGATAAATATTTGTAAGAAACAGATCATGCCATTTAATGGTAAATCAAGCTGGAAAGCATTGTTGTTGTACATTTATTTAAAAGTAAGTACATTTTAATCCTATTTTAAATCTGTGCTTTGGAGTCCTGTTTGTGAGGACTTTTTCTTATTGTATTTCTTAACATTGCTAATATTGCTTTCTGTCCATGTTAACACATTAACAGTACAAATCAAAGAACTGCTACTTTAAAATAGATATAAAACAATTAAATGTGTGTGTGTATAAATATATATAAATATAAAGGAGTAAAGTGTCCTGACTGGAAGAGAAATTGTGTAAATTAATTGTAGCAACCAAATGTTTTATTCTGTGTTCTAAAGGCTATTTAATAAGATGTAACAGAATAAATGCAGTCTTATGT
This sequence comes from Brotula barbata, assembly GCA_900303265.1. Taxonomy (NCBI): domain Eukaryota; kingdom Metazoa; phylum Chordata; class Actinopteri; order Ophidiiformes; family Ophidiidae; genus Brotula; species Brotula barbata. The sequence continues at coordinate 211,090 of OMNV01029218.1, read as the reverse complement.
CTTTATTGGTGTATTGTTATTTATAATTGTTACAGTAAATTTGCAAACACTGAAACTAACTGTTTTTTATATAGATAATGACAGTAGGCGTGTCATCTAGTCTGGTAAAACCTGGCTCATCATCCGCTGACAACACATCTCGGAAGCCAGAAGTTTTTTTCTACCCTTGTTCTGACAACGAAGATGTTAAGTGACACTGAAATGTCTCATTTGTACAAATATGACTGAATGGTTGAAAGTTCAGGCAATATTATCTTAACCCTGAAACCTTAAACTCTCTGTAGCTGTAACTTTTCGACATTTCAGGGATATTCTTCCATGTCTTGGGATCTTATGTCGATATAAATATTTTCAGATTATGTTCCGAAAGCAATCACATAATCTTAAGAAATATAAAGTTACCAGCAGTGTCTGTGTGAGGAAAAAAAGGGAATGAGTGGAATGAAACCTGAGTAAACCCTTTGGAATTACATGGACTTCTGTAGCTGACAAACATTATGCTAAATAATTGTCAATACTGAATACACCACGTGACAATTCACAGTCAGGGCTACATGACGCTTTAAGCTCATGAATTTCTCTTAGAGCACTGCTCACTGATACACTCCAACCATTGCTTTCAACCTCTATTTTCTCATGACCCCTCCATGGTCTCTTCCATGATTCAGACTGACACAGTCCTGAGTTCTCAGGCATTTCCATGGCCTCTGAGGAAAGGCTCTGCATCTCTCTCCTTTTAAATTATGTGCAAGACGGCTCCAAGTCTCTCCATGACACAAGTTAATTACATGGCAGGATAGAAGACTTATTGGATCATTGCTCATTGGGGGTAGAACTTGTTTGGAGACCATGTAGACAACATAACAAAAAGCAGCTCATGTTCTATTGCCACGACAGCACTGCTTACACTCTGGTTCTCATTTCAGAAATTCAGAATCTTGGAACCAGATTTAGGACACTCAGTCCTGCTGCTTTCAGTCATAATGTTTAACAAACTCCAGAGCAGGAAAATCCCTCTGCTGCCCGGGTAGGCAGGTTGTTGCATGTGTGAGCTCAAAATAATGATTTTGTAGTGGCTTTTCATGTATTTTTATGTCTACCTATTTCAATCAATTCTACAAATCACCCATATCTGCCTCATGAGTATACACCATAACTACTGACATGCACACAAAACTGAAGAAAAGCTATCAAGCATCTCAGGAGGATAGGAGCTTTGTTTATCACATACTGGATCCCAGCGTGCTGACCTGTAAATGAGAGTCATATTGGAGGATATCGGAATCATATCTGATTTATTCCTACCTGTGAACATGATCTGATAATATGAGATTCCATGTGCTTTTCCCCCCTGGATAGAGGTCCATCACACAGATCTCATCAGATCTAAGGTTGGTTCAGCTGGAGGGAATCATCAAAAGGCAGAAAGTTATATAGAAACAGAAGCAGTTTTTGGATACATTTACCATCTTACAGTGCTCTGGCATGAATGTAGATTTTTTTTTTAATTTATTTACTATTAATTGCAGATTTTGACACAGGACAAGAAAATAACTTTATTGGTAAAGAAACAAAAACATAGGCTGTAGTGTTGCTTCGTGTCGTAAACGTGCATTGATTGTGTGTGGGAGAGAGTGTGAGCGCGCGCCATTGTTTTCGTCTTTCATTCAGCAGCACGCGAACAAAGGGGCGGCAGCGTCGCGCTCTGATTGGCTGCCGCCGGGACCCGACGCGGAACCGAGAGCTCCGTCACAACAGATGGAGCGCTCGCGCCGTGCTGTCCTCCTCTCTCAGCTCATGGACGAAGGCGTCCTGATGATTGTTTCCAGCGGGAGCAGACCAGACCAGACCGACCCACCGAGGAGCAGCTGTCCCTCAACCCACGGCTCAGTCCAGACCTAAAGACGAGAACCGGAGAGTTCGCGTCCCCGAGTTTCCTTGGCCGACAGAAGAGCTCCAAAACTCGGCAGGAATCACACAGAAGCGACGCTCTAGCTGAGTATGTTGCTGGTGCTGCTGCCGATGATGGTGATAATGGGAATCTGGGTTAATGTGTCGATGTTAACGGAGTGTAGTTTAGCAGGTTTACAGTTTAATAATGATATGAATGTGCATTGGTTTGGCTTCAGGCCAAACAACGGCATGCTTGCTGACTCCTGGCTCACATTTATCGTGGCACTGAAGTGTTTATTCACATGCTGCTCCACCTCCGTAGTGTTTTATGAGACGGTCCGTGCTCTATTTGATGCAAAACGTCATGGGAAAAAGTGAGTTTTGTTCCCTATTTGTCATAGCTTTGTATTATTACATTAAGGTGATTTTGGGAATAACCATTCTTCCCAAGATAACAACAAAGCAGTCTGGACAAGTGGAATGCTTTTTCTCCCTGTGCCAAAAGTGAATTCCTGGTTTATTGGCCTGTAATGTGTGCTAAGAAAACATGCACTCAGTAAATAGTTTTAACATGATGTAGTGATCCTTTTTGATTATGTGGTTTGGAAAATAGTCTGTCTTCTCTGATTGAAGCATTGCAGGTTACAAATGTATGAGAGCACTCCTGTCTTAAAAGACATTTCAGTTTGTCTGGGAGTGAATGCAGATCAGATAGTTCTGTGGTCTCGGTTTTGGTGATTGGATGGCCTGTATGTTAACATTCAGATCACGATTGTACCTCTAAGGCAGGCATGTTAACAAAGCAAGAGAAAGCACACACTATTTTTGGCACAGCGTTTGTAGTTGCTGTAGCTCAGATGTTTTTGTTGTTGCTATGACAGTGGTCACAATACGGAGGGGGATTGGGGTTGAAAGGGGACAGGAGGAGTTTTTGACCCATTCATCGTTCAGCGGGCTCAAATGGTTGACAGAAGAGGTTCAGACGAAGAGGGCAAGAGGGCAGAAAACAAGCATGCTTGTGTGCCAATGAAAAAGATAGGCGGAGGGGGGAGAGAGCAGTCAGGAAGTTGTGGTCAGGAGTTTTAATAGCATGGTGGATGACTTCCACTCTGTCAGCGAAGAAACGGTAGAGAAAGCTGGATGGGAAAAACAGGCCATCTGCAGAGTAGAAAGGATTTCATAATGCAATACACAGAACTAAAAAAATGGAGCCATCACATGATCAAGCAGAGGAGGGGAGACAGTGGAGACACAAACCTTTAGCTGACGCTGTAATAACTCTCAGGGGAATTCTCCAGATTCTCTAAAACAAGTCCTGCATTGGCTCAGCTGTGTGTCACCATGGCTGTGTTTATACACTGGCCTTAGTCGTAAACCAAAATATAAGAAAGCAATCTTAAAGATTAATAGATAAGATAATGTTCATTGGTTGCAATCGACCGCAGTCATTACTGGTTTGTCAAAAAATGAGGTCATTTAGTTACATTTTAAATATAGACACTGATATGTCAAAAATGTCAAGATACACGTTTTTCTGTTGCTGATGTAATCGATTCCCACATACAAGACTGCTGTCGTTGGCAGCACACTGAGCAAGTCAGAGGTAAATGACGTAACAGGACGAAAAATATTAACATTAGCAAATGTAGTTGGTGTTTAATAATAATAATTCTGACATAGAAAAAACACTTATTATTATCCTGTACTGTCGTTGTTGCAATGTGGGTATTCATATTTATCACCATCTTGAGTGTTAATTCCAGCACTCTGCACTTAAGGTCTATGAAAAAATCAAATCTCTGCCAGTATTTACTAGTGGGAAATAGTTGTGAACAGCAGTAGACGTCATCGTGGTGAATCCGGCAGTAGTCTCTAAGCAAAAATGTGATGAGTTGAGGCTTTTCAGACAGAAAAGTCAAAACAGTTCATATCAGAAATATTATGTGGTCTTCGTGACCTGAAAAATATGTATATAACGGACTCCAGTCCCACCTTGAGATATCAGTATTTTACAGATATATCTGCCAGCTTTATGCTGAGGTTGACATAGGACCCATTTATTACAGTGAGTGATCACGGTAGAGCATCTTTAGAAGTCCAATGTCCAGCTTGACTTTTATTTTATGACCCTAGGATAATGAGGATCACTTTGGTTGAGTCGATTAACAATTTATCCAACTTCAAGTTTAAGCTGCTCTTGTGACCAGACAGACAATACAACATTGTCCTGGTTTGACAGCAGTCCACATGTCTGTCTTGGTCCACTGGCATAACCCACAGCACCGTCGCCTTTGACCATGACCGCGGTATTAAAGAGTAATGATTGTATCAGTTAATGGTGAACCTTTGAGCACTTGACAGTGGCTAATCTAGGTGCTAAAATATTGATATAGCTCGACAGGGAGCTGGGCTGATTGGTGTTTAATATTTCATTCAGCCACAATGATGGAACACGTTAGTTTCAGAGATTGTCAGCCTGAGGTTATCATCTCTGTGTTTAATGTGCCACATAAGCAGTTTACCAGATGTGTTTACTATCTTTGTTTACAGTACACTGCTGAGAGAAACGCACTCACTACTGACCGTGCAGAAACATAAGATGTCCTACGTGCATATACAGTATGTATGTGTGTAACCTTGTTTGCATGTGCTCATGATTCATCTGTTCAGTTTGAAATGAGGAAGTGTTGGGCTGTATAAAGGCTAGTGTCAGTTTCCTGTTTTACCGACTGAGTAAGGAAGTGATTTAGCGGAAGGGAAGCACTTCCTTTAAACTCCCCCCTGCTCTTCCCCGTCAGTTTGCTTTCCGACTCATGCAAAAAGATCCTGTGGTCCTACACTTTGGGATTTCTGAATGACCAAGCAGCTGATAATTAAGGGCACGAACAAAGAACAACATCCGTCTTTCAACCGTTCACTTCCTGTCTCCACATCTGCTTTCTCTGTCTGTCGCTGGTACCTGGTGTACAAAAGATTCGAAACAATTTGGGTAAGCCCTCGTCAAGTATTTTAACACACATTTATACCATGCACATTCTTACATTGTTTTTCCTCTAGCTGGTAGTTTTTTGAGATTCTGATTGAGTCTACTCTGAGTTTTGTTTGTTGATTCATTTAAGTCATCAAGCTAGTACGATGTCCCAAAATATTAATCTGAGAAAAGTTTTCAAAGAGGACACGATGCCACCAAAAAGTTGCTCAATCCTCTAAGTAAGCATCTTGATCCAGCTCTACAACAAAGTCAAAACAATCGTTTGACACATATGAAAGACGAACATTGAACGTGGCCAGAATTGTGCAAATAAGTGCAATTATGATACAATTATCAAAATGTTGAAAAGTTCATTTTGAAATATCAGTTGTTGCTTAGCTGATAGCGTCACTGTTTAATTTCCCTGTAAATTGTGGAGATATCATGCTAAATGGCAAACACACACAGAAAACATGCCTGACTACATGTATGCACGGAGTGTGTGTTGTGTGCCACCGTACCAGTCACACAGATAAATGTTTAAGCAGCTGAAGGTTTGTGTCCCTGCAGGGTGGCCCATGTCCCCTGCACCTGTTCCTTTCTTCTGGAGGCTTCTGTCCTCCCCTCTGTGGATTTACAAGACACATGCATGCACATTCTTTTAGCTAAGGAGGAAAAAAACTCTTTGGTGATTCCATTCAAAACAGCTGCATGTGTTCGTGTGTTGAGAATTACAGCCTGGCAGGATGGAAGAAATAAAGTCGAGAGGAGGAAGGGAGTATGGAGAGCAGCTGTCCTGCTCCATCACACACAAATGTTCCTGATTGTGTAGAAATGAGCTGGATAAAGCTTCTCATTTCATATGTCTCCGCTCCTCACTGGCTGACAGAAAAGCACAAACATACCTTGACCTTGTTGGAACAGTGCAGGGAGGCTAACAGGCATACAGATTAAATGAAAGAACCAAGGTGCCAAACAATCTATTTCACTTAATTTATTCAAAGCTGTTGCTGCATATGACCCTCTCTAACACCCAGGCTGAGGGCTTCCAGTCAGCTGAACAATGAAAACAGAGGAGAGACATGAGGCTGAGGCATGTGTGAGCATTATATGGATGTAGCAAAGCAGTGGAACATGGAAATTAAACCAAGTATGCTCAGCATAGTGCACAGAGCAGGATTAAACGTTCTCTCTCTGTGTGTGTGTGTGTGTGTGTGTGTGTGTGTGTGTTAGAGAGAGAAAGAGAGCCAGGACATGGACATTATTCAATGAAACGGCATTTTGTTTTAGATTATTGTAACAGGATGTGTTTTCCTGGTCGAAAGGGCTGCGTGTGAATGTTCTCTGTTCTCTATATTTTTCAGCCCTTGTTGTGTGTGAGTGGATATAACCAGATAATTAGTTAATGTTCCATGAATAAAGTTACCAGTTTGATTTTGAATTGTGCTGTCCTCGTGCTGTTGTAGACTCCTGTAAATCAATGCATTTGGATGTAGCCTGTATAAGTTAATATTAATCTTTCATTCAGTAATTGAGAGCAAATACAGAAATCATGCCTACACACACAATTAAAAATTGTTTAACACCCCTAATGTTTAGGGAAGCATTAGGTATGCATGTTTAGAATAATATTTTAAAGGTAAAGGCATAGCTGAGTCTGTATTCACATCAAAACTATGATTTTGCTCGTGGCACTCGCATCTCCCTCTTTGTCTACATCCTTGTCCAATATTTACTCCTTTCTAGCCTGCCAGCCACTTTGCATCTTGCTCACTGGTCATGAGGAGTCATGAGACTCATTTTATAACTTTCTGTCTTTTTTTTTCCGCTCTCAGCCCCGCCCATGGTGACTGAGAATGGATGACATACAAGACGTGGTTCAGGTTGGAGAGAACAAGTTCATCAGCAAGTAAGGACTGCATAACCCGTACTTTCTCTCCAACATCACACTATACACACATTTATGTATGACTTACATGACTTTTTGGATGGATCTTCTTTATCTTGTCTTTAAGACGGATTTATAATGCAAACAAAAATGGACCTTAAACAAACAAACAATATCTATCCTCTGCCAGTTTTTGCTGTGTACATTCTTCTTATAAAGCATGGGAAATGATAAGGATATCAAACGGTTTTTAGATGTTAGCCTTGTAACTATGAATAGTTTACCTCACTTTAATGATTCTCCCCAATTATCACATTCTGTAATGATTTCCTGCTTCTCAGACAGCCAGTCTGTGATTCATATCAGTACAGTCGAACAACCAAGGCCTGGGAATGAATGTTTACATTTTTACCGTATGCACCAAGGGCACATATACATTGTCATGGTTATGTAATTTATCAGAAGTATATTCATGGTGTCTTATCACAACAAAGTGATAAGAGCCTAACTTTGACAAAAAAACAAAGGTGACATCATGCCACGGTGATCGATTTAAAGTCTCAAGCTGTGGATACTAAACTAAAACCAGTGGAAAATATGTGTTCTGGGCAGTGTGAACCAGTGATGTGTTGTGTATTTACTGAGCATAACTGCTTCTTCAGTCTGTTCCTTTAAGCACTATTTTCTTCTCAGTCAGTGCTACAAACTAATTTAAAATCTGTTTCCAGGGCAACCATCCTTTCACATCTTAAGACGTACAACCTGTACTACGAAGGACAGAATCTCCAGCTGAGGCACAGAGAAGTGGGTATTAAAACGACTTGACACAACTGTCTCATGATCTCCTCTCCTCATCACTGCTCTTCCCAAAGCTCCTTTTATTGAACTTTTGCCCCAAGGTCATTTGCCTTTAATATCCCAAATAGTGTCTCTCCCTTTATAGCCCACAGGGGTAATAACTGTCCATTGTCGACGTCTTTAGATGTGCGTTGCATTGATCAGAGCTCTTTTCTTCAAACAGGAAGAGGGGGAGCTGGTTGTTGAGGGCTTGCTCAATATCTCCTGGGGCTTGCGTCGACCAATCAGGCTCCAGATGCAGGATGACCACGAGAGAATCCGACCACCCCCCTCCTCTACATCCTGGCACTCCGGTTGTAATCTGGACAGTCAGGGGTGAGATCCAGAGAGATCCAGTTACATGTCACTGCCTGGAATTGGTAGAGAGATAGGTCAATGGACACAAATATAGATTGTCTGATGAGAAATTGCTATTAGGCGCAAAGAAGAGAAGGAAAGGTCAGCAGGGGCATGTTCGAGAATATTCTGTTATTATTTCATGCAAGAAATGAACCCTTCATTCTGTATTTATGTTTTGGATTCATATTTTGTACCTAACTGCCACCATTTTCGGCTGTCAAATCCAATTCAGAATGTTGTTCCTCCCGCATTCTTAGTCTTTAATGGTCTGCAACTGATATATGAGTAATTGGGCGTGTTTTGGGGCAAGGATGTGCATGGCCAATTTACACCGGAAAAACTCAATAATATAAATACACCATGGTCATAACAAACACAGCTATAGGTCACATACTCGGTATTTTATGAGAATTAGCATGTTGCACAGAGGGTCAGCAGTCACAAGTTGAAACTGACCAATAGTGATTTGACTGACATGTATAGTTTATGTGGTGAAGGGCTGCTGCTTACCTTCCAGTCTAATGTGTTGCAATATTTGTTTGTTATTAGTTATTCATGATGGCTTTACAACATTTTATCTACTCCACATCTGTCATTCTTTGCATCGGCTTTGGACATAAGATCCAATATGACCATAAAATGTCAATACCTTGGTAGGACTACATGGATTGTTGCTTTCAGCCTGCATTGTTTGTAACACTGTGCCGCTGTTATTCTCATTCTCTCGTGTTTCATTTTGGAAGTTCCAACAACAGCACAGAGGGTCAGCAGACGAACCAGCAGAGCCTGCCCACAGTGGAAGTGACGCCACCTGACATCCAATTGGAGGACAACGGTGTTCCAGAGGACCAATTAGATGGTGCGCGTGTTTTTAGATATAAAATACATTCGAAAATAGATGTGCTTTTTTGTCTAAAATTCAGAGGGGGGTGTTGTGAATTGTTTTGTCTTGTCATCTGCTGTATCACTTCAGATACCACCAATATACAATTAAACCACTTGATTTAGCCTATTGTGGATGTATTGTAAACAAATTTGGGTACAGACAAGTCATAATAAAAATTTTAAAAAATCAGTCTGGTGCTTTGTTCTTAAGAAGTGTCATCAGTAATAATGTCTTTCTGTGTTGATTGAACAGAGGACGGTGAGTGCTCTGCCCAGCTCCTCAGGACAAAAAGTGATGCTGGGGTTTTAAGGAGGGGTCAGAGGCGGTCACCAAGCGACCAGAGAAAGATCCGACGCCATCGCTTCTCTATCAATGGACACTTCTACAACCATAAGGTGATGATGACACCGTCGATGGTCACACCGTTAGAGTGTCACCCCTGGTCCAAAACCATAGCATCGCTCTCGATCCCACCCTCTCCTTCATGTTGCACATTAACAAAATCACTAAAACGTCATTTTTTTCATCATTGTAATATTGCCTGTCCTTGGCCCAACCTCTCAGCTTCTGAAACACACATTCACGCACCAAATCTACTTCAAGATCCACCTTATCACATACAAAGCTACAAATTTGTCCCCATATACCTGACAAACCTTCATAGCCGCTCGCCTATTCGCCACCTCAGATCAACTGATGCCAACCTCCTGGCCCCCGTCATCAGAACCAAACACTGTACCTCGGTAAACAAAGACCATCTGGAACTCTCTCCCCACACACATCAGAAACTCTGACTCTCTCCCCTCGTTCAAAAACAAATTCAAAACCCACCTTTTCAACATGGCCTATAATATCTGATTCCCACAGCTTTCTCAGAAGTGAAATTACACACTCTTGAGTTTGTTTTTTGTTCTTATTTTCATTTATCACCAATGTTTGTCTTGTGGGGTTTTTTATGCTTATTTTACCTTTCTTAGCTATGTTTTATATATTATTCTGCTTATTTTACCTTATTTCAGACGGCAGTATTCACTCCTGCATATGGATCAGTGACTAATGTGCGCATCAACAGCTGCATGAGAACACCTCAGGTGCTACGAGTTCTCCTCAACAAGTTTAAGATTGAGAACAGCCCAGATGATTTTGCTCTCTACCTCGTACATGCGAGTGGAGGTGAGTGTTTAGTTGATCGTTTTGGTCAGTGTGCGTTTTAGTTTTTCCAGGCCTGTAGAAAGGAGTTCAGCTGTGTGAGGATTTGGGTATTATGTCAACACTTTTGCACTGTTAACCAGTGTGTGTTAATATTTCAGAGCGTGTGAAGCTGAAGCGCAGTGACTATCCTCTGGTGCTAAGAGTAATGCAGGGTCCATGTGAGCAGGTCTGCAAGGTTTTCCTCATGGAAGAGGACCTTGGTGAAGAAGTCACATATGATGTAAGAGTTTCACAAGCCACTGTTTTTTTAAATTCCAGAGATCCATCACATTATTTACCTCTCTTTCCCCTGTGCTTGTATAAAACATCATTAGTCTCTTTTAAGTGTTGTAATGCTGTTCCCTTCTCTCCTCGCAGGTGGCGCAGTATATCAAATTTGAGATGCCTGTCCTGCAGAGTTTTATCACCAAACTGAAGGAGGAAGAGGACCGGGAGGTGCAGAAACTCAGGAGAAGGTACCACATCTTCAGCTTTATAACCAGATAATTATCTGCCCTAACATTCTGCAGCTAATTACTTGATCTTTGTCTCTCTCCATTTGTCTCCATATCCATGCAGGTACAACTACCTGCGGTGTATAATTGAGCAGCAGCTCCGCTGTCTTCCAGAGGGGGCAGCATGTATGTGATGAGCTCCTGCAGGTGATTCCCTCGACCAGCCTTAACGTGTAAAAAGCTATCCAAACTGTTCCAGAGTTCCATGTTCTCCATCAAACTGTGACCAGACTGCAAATCACTCTGACCAAGACAAATAAGGCCAAGACGCTCCGGTGAATATTCTGTTACTGAACTGTTTCCATAAAGGGGTCGTGTCACTTTCACCACTCAGCCTTTCAGCCTGCACAAACGTTTACATCATGGACGTTGGTCATACTAAGTGCGAACTTAGTATGGCAATAATCGTTATTACAACAATAATAATAATAATAATAATAGAGCGGCAATAATCTTACAGTAAACATGAAATCCTGAACATTTACACCTAACATGATCAAACCACTCACCCCACCTCTCTGTTCCTCTGTCCCTCCTTCCGCAGTAATCCCATGTTTATGTCCATTGCCCTCTCGAATGTGATGTCTTGTCTGCCATCCAAGGTTGCAGGCTGATACTTTTTCAAAGCACAACATACTTTGGTGTTTATAGTGTTTGTAAAGTGCCTGATACTTGGCTTTATCCAAGTACCAAGGCAACAACTCAACTCTATTTTCTAGTTGTTTCCGTATTACAGTACTAGGGGGTAGTTAGAGCCACACAATTAGACTTGATATAATCCAACAATAGACCATAGGTGTATAAAGGTGGTCCTTTATGCGCTAGATACCCAGGCTCCTCTTAAAAGAAAAGAACATGTTTTGTTTGGGTTCTTTGCCCTCTAGGAAGATGAATGATATCATATTTTCTGCTGATTTCAAACCAGGAAATTACAACTTTTATGTTCCCTTCTTTTTAAGATTTTCCTGTTATTATAAAGTAGAAGATTATAACAGAGAAGTTCACATCAGGGATTGTAGGTGGACAGGTATTCTGTTTATATAGTTACAGAGGCGTCTCTGTGCTTGGGTTTTCTAATGGTATTTTAAGAGGAATGTAAAAGACAATTTTTGAATGAAGTGGAAGAAAGGAACTCTGTCCTGATACACACAAATGAAATCATTGACTAATAATGTATCTGCACAACTTGTGCCCTTCTAGCCTCTGCTGTATTTTCCTTTTTGCAGCAAATCACTTGCCAAATGTAAGATGATTGGTGATTTCATGTTGAGATATAGCACCCATTGTTACAGTAGGTGAATCATTTTCACATTCTTAAAACAACAACAGTTACATGTTCCTTATAGTGTGATGGTCTTTTAAACATAGAATGAGGCACATGAATGAGTTGAGTCACATAAAACTGAAATCATGTCAGAATGTGATGGAGTTTTTCAGAAGCAGTACAGTTTGCCTGTAGGTGTACTCCAGTGCTCTGCATGTCTGCTTTTGTCTGTGTGTATATACAGCAGTGTGTGTCCAATATTTCTGACAGTGATCCAGCCTCACAATGTGGACTGTTGACAAATGGCACAACAATGATAAATATGTATGATTGAGAGTGCATGTTACGTTTTCATTGATATTACAAAGACTTGCCTGCTTTTGAGCATTTTATATTATTTCTTTTACAAAATAGCACAGTTTGAATGATTCCTAGTCTTTTTAGATGTTAAGACTTCACGGCACTATTTGTAAAATGTAGTTTCTTTTCTTGCGATCGTTATTTAATAAAAAAGATGTCTTTAGAAAAAAAGAGCAAATCTGATATGTCTTAACTCATCCAATAAGATGCATCTTGTTGTATAACCTGTGATGATATAATTCCACTAGCCAGTCAATGGACACTTTGGGATAAAAGTATTTAGGTCTCATGTTGGTGTTACAGCAGCTTACCTATGACCACCACCGACTCAGGTCAGCCAATCAGGACGTGCGAGACACTGTGATCCACTCTACCTGAGATTGTCTGAAGGTTTAAGGCTCGCAAGGAAAATTACCACTTCACTCTGTCAGAGGATTCGCAGAAGTTCACAGGCTGATTTTTACTTTTCATTTTGGTGGAAAACCAGTGTGAAGAGCAAAGAAACTGCACCTGAACCAGCTTCATTTTGTTCACAACCAACCAGTCAGCAGGTGAGCTTGTTTTTTTCATTCCATAATTTAGTATTATGATGTCTTGCTTCAGCTAAAACCGAGTTATTGAATTCAACATTTAATGTAATTTTACAAGTACACAGCAAATTAATTGCTATTCTTGAATGTAAAACATAAAAATCCACAGCTGGGGAGATAAATGTACAAATTACTTTTGGCCTCATTATAAAATGTCTCACCTTTTTTGTGAATGAGTCTGAGCTACTGTACCTGTAATCTGAGCGTCATGGGATTATTGTCAAACTGATCTGGTGTAATTATAGCTCAACCTTTTCAAGCAGACACAGATTACAGTGGATGACGTTTGTTGACAGTACAAAGGTGACGCAAGTTTATCAATTGTAATGTGATTTTTAAAATCAACATTTAATTAACAACATTCAACATTAAATATTTAAAAAGAAGGAAGAAGGAAGATGAGCACCACGTGTACCTTATTTGTTCAGTTTAAAGGCTGTTTTTAACAATAACAATTTAATACATGGTAACATTTGAATATGCTGTGTTATTGCATCAAAATACAGAGTGTTCTGGTCAGAGATGTAGAGCCAGATTACAATCACCAAAGCCTCATTAAGGGCATTTGAGATTATGAAAACATCTGATCCAGGACAGCCTGTGTCATGTTGTGTGGCAGCACTAGTTGTGCTTGTGTAAGATGTGTGACGGGATAAAGTGCCGTTCTGTTCGTAAACAGCAGCGTAAAAATATAACACAGGATTAAAGCTATGATTAGAACATCTTGTCTCTGTGTCTGTGAACAGCATGTGTCTGTCCAGCACGAATTGGACATGTTGTACACGCTTAACTTCACTCTATGTTTTTATCTTGTTGCAGAACCCAAATAATGGCGGGCCTGCAGAAGCTCCTCCTCTCAGTCACCCTGTGCTTGCTGCTTTTAGCCACTCTGTTACCCAGCTCTGAGGCTCGCCGTGGCCGTGGAGGTGGTGGCTTTAGCCGTGGTGGTGGCTTTAGCCGGGGCTGGGGTGGCGGTACTGGCCAAGCCTACAGACCTGTCCACACCAGTGGGTCCAGTGCAGGAAAAGTTGCTGGAGCAGCTGCAGCAGGTGCCGTAGGAGGAGCAATGCTTGGGTCTGCCCTGAGCCGTCCTGGGTATGGTCACGGCTTTGGGGGCGGGTATGGAGGATATGGGGGATATGGAGGGTTTGGAGGATATGGTGGTGGATATGGTTACCCACGCTATGGCGGTGGCTATGGCTCCAGGCCTGCGTATGAGCCAGAGGGCTCTGGAGATATGGAGTACTATGCAGCAGCATCCAGCGGACCCATCTATAACAGCATCATTGTTGTAATCGGCTCCGTGATGTCTCTGCTGATGGGCCACTGGGTGGCAGTCATGTAGAGCTGAAGGGAGACGGAGCCCAAAGACAGAGCCCTGACCGATAATAACCCATGACTGGTGAGATCACAATTATGACCTAAAGCACGACTCTTGACTGTGACTCCATGAGGAGAGGAAGAAGAGCTTGACTCATTTGAGCCAGTCTTGGCTTGATGTTGAAGATAATGAATAAATCACATTGACTAACTGATTATTCTTACTAAGAAACCACGTGACAAGTTACACAGCAGCTTCACACTACGTGACCATGCCCTTTTCATAATCTATGTACAGTATATCATTGTTTACACAGAAAAAATGATGTTTTGCGTATAAAATGCATGTTTGGGAGACTTAGGTTGAATATGTAAAGTCAAGTGTGCTTCTCTTGTATGCAGAAAATAAAAAAAGTATTGAAAATCTTTTGTTTGATTTTATTATCTAATTAGTGGTGGAAGGCAGGCTCACCTGACCTGCTACAACCAATAGCTCACGGTCCCTTGTGCTGCATTGAGCCATTCGACATCTTAGTGCATACAGATTTATTCTATTTTCAGGAGGATACTGCTTACCACGCCCATGAGGGGCTCAGTCTAAAAATCAGCTGGTGCAACACTCTGGCACTGTTTACTACTTTGCTGAGAGCTGTAACGGGGAAACCTTAGAGAGCAATAAAAAGATTAGGAAAAGCAAGTCCAGTTATTTAATGGCCATCCCAGCCTAAGTGAAGTATCAGATTTCTAGTAGCAGTAAGTGACACAAATCTGATGTTTTCTGTGCATTGTGGTTCCATCAGTTTATGTAAAGCTGGGGTGGGGTGGGGAGCACCATGAGTCAGCCTGTCAGATGACATTTGATAGTTTGCTGCCTTCACTGCTGTTGTACCTCATCTTCATCACATCGTTAATATAGCTGCGTATTATATAGCAGGTTCCATATATTTGACTGAACACTTTTTAAAATGAGAGCTCCATGTAGTGCGTGCCATGAGCCTACAACAGTGACATTAAGTCTTGTTGTGACAGACAAAGGCACAAGCAAAGCAGCTGTCAGCAATTATTGTCAGAATATTGAGAACAAAAGTGCAGCAGGATACTCATCATAATGTGCTTCTTCCTGCACCAAAACAATACAGCTTTTGGTTGCAACACAGCATTTACAGGGTTTAGATCTAAGCCTAAAACAAAGTACACATAGTGGATGTCTAATTTGTATTCAGTTCATTAATAAATATCACCTCATGCAATGAGTCATTGACATTTCAAGGTACAATCTGAAAGCTATCATTTCAATTACCACTGTCATTGCCTTATTTTGAGTATTGGATCGATCCCAACAACCATTCCAAAAGTATATGTACACTATTACAATGCCATGTGTCAATGTATGTATCACCCAACATAACAAGTAGAAATTGATGTTGTTGTGAATTTTATTAGACATGACAGGCAAAAAGAGAAATTGCTAACAAACAAAAACAAACAACAAAACATAACATATTGAACTTCCAGCAACACAGCAAATGTGTTCACTCACAGTAACCAGTGATAAAAAGGCTCACATATCTTCACAAGGGATATGGTGCAAAATCCATTTGAAGCTCAAGACAACGTAGAAATGTACACGACAGTACCTAAACTATGCTTTAAGTAAGGATTATGGAAAGTTGCCAAGATTAGAAAAATTCTTATACAAATGTGTAAAATTTTGTCAATAATAAAGAAATGATCAGATTGTATCCAGCTCAGTTCAAGACCTCAGAGGTTTACATGCAACAAACAACATTTTGTCCAATGCCAGGAGAGTACATGTGGGAAAATGTACACACACCATAGATAAATAAGACTCACAAATATTCAGTAATCACACGTCCATGAGAAATAAATTCAAGCGCTTTTGCAAATGTTTTGAGACAGCTTTCAGGTTCGAGTTCAATTTTAACAACCAAATACAATCAGCATCAAGAGGCAGAAATATCAGACTTAAACTGACCCTTTTTTATGAGACTCTATTTAAAAGTTGATAAAATAATTCCAAAATAAATACACAGATTAAGATCATGACGCCAGACTTAGACACAGTTTTGAGTCTTATGAACAAAAGTAAGAAATAAATTTCACCAGCAGGTGCTGATTGAATAATTCTTCACTGTTTTTCTTTGGACTGCCTGAAGTAAATGTAATTACTATACAGTGTACAGCTCATCTCCCTCATTACAAAGCCGTTTATTTACTCAGATCATTGCCATGGTGGAGACCGTGCCAGCCCCACAGGTGCACATTTAACCCACGCTTTTGTGTTTGAGACAAAAAAAAATGTAAATAAACATAATAAATTAAAGACCCTGGCCTATTATGTTATCAATAACTTAAACATGGCTTCCCTTATCTTCACAGACATATAGATGAGCTATAGTGCTACTTAATGACTATTTCCTTGCATAAGGTGCTTTTACATCAAATGGAATGAGCGATAAATCTGATGTAAATGGTTTCTTCGCCTACATCAATCTCATTGCAGCATTGGTGTAACAAACAGACGTTTCTCTTCCAAAAAATTAAATGAACTGCAGGCTTCCCTAGCTTGGCCACATGGTTCTGGGAAATACTGTCATACGTACGCCAGCTACACTATGTGGTGCCTGTCAAGCACATGCAGAGGATTCTATTATGGTGAAAACAAGAGAACACAAAGCAGGAATCCACACATAATAAGGAGTAAAGGGTAAGAGGGCAGATTCCCGCCATCTGCCCGTCTCTCCTCACGTACCACAACCCTCGCTACCTTCATCCTCACCATACATCTGTTATTATATCCACCCATTCTCTGCCCTGCACTTCAACCCCTATTGATGCTTCATCACCTCAGTGAAGAGAATCATCAGTATGGTTCCTGTGAGGACGGCCAAGAGCTCTCTGAGACCCATCCCCAGTCCACCAACCCCTCCAAGGGGTGCCGTCTGTTTCTGCAGGAACCTTTCAGAGTAGACCATGTACAGCTCCACGCACCTCCTGGCCTTCAGCTGCTCAATCAGCGCCGGGTAGCCGATTTCCACAATGCTGACCGAATCATCCTCAGCACTGTTGACTTCCTGTGACACTTGGGGTCGAGCTTCAGGCTCGGGCGTTAAAGGAGCGGGGGCTGAGGGTTTTTCTGCTGCTGTGCTGTTAACCTCTGATGCGTTGCTACTGGCGCCAGTGTCTGGGGTTGAAGTGACCACAGCTGTGGCTGTGGTCCTTGTCGTTGTGGTAGTAATGGGTTTGTTCTTTTGCTGTTGATTACCCGTAGGCAGCAGGTCTGTCCTCCTCATGCAACTTTCCATGTATCCATCATAGTTTACCATAGATGGGCTGAATTTGTAGTCTCTGCTGTAGTCGTTGCTATCGGTAGACTTGGTACCATATTTGTGGTACATGTAGTGGTTGTAGTAGTGCTCTTCCTGAGGATTGCGAAACTGGAAGAGGGGATGAGGGAACCGTCCTAGTCCATAACCCACAGCCATTCCTGCCACAACTCCTCCTGCTGCCGCCATTACAGCAGTGCGTCCGAACCCTTTGGATTTTAAAGAGGGACCCATACCCATGGTCTCAACCCTGCGGGAAAATGGAGAGCCGGCACCGGCACTGTAGCCCCCATATCCATAGCTGCCCCCATAGTGAGGGCTCAGGATTTGGTTGTTTGGGTTGTGGTTCATGTATCCACCACCGCCATAACCCCCATGTCCTCCATAGCTGCCATATCCACCACCATAACCCTGTCCATATGGGGAGCCCTGTGCTGGGTAATTTCCAGCAGGATACCTTCCGGCTGGATACCTACCAGCTGGATACCCACCAGCAGGATACCCACCAGCAGGATAACCACCGGCTGGATACCCACCAGCAGGATAACCACCAGCTGGATACCCTCCGGCTGGATACTGGT
The DNA here is from genome assembly GCA_900303265.1 of Brotula barbata. Classification (NCBI taxonomy): domain Eukaryota; kingdom Metazoa; phylum Chordata; class Actinopteri; order Ophidiiformes; family Ophidiidae; genus Brotula; species Brotula barbata. The sequence goes on along the minus strand of OMNV01029218.1, from coordinate 193,087 downwards.
TAGGGTAGCCTGCTCTGCCTGGCTGCTGGGGGTACCCTCCTTGATTAGGGTAACTCCCTGGATACCCTGGTTGTTGAGGATATCCGCCCTGTCCAGGCTGTCCGGGCTGAGTGTTGCCGCCCTGGTTGGGTTTGCGTCCTGTGTTAGTGTTGGTGTTGCCCCTGTTGGACGTGGGGGTCTTCTTAAACCCAAAGCTTTTCCCAAAACCACCTCCACTTCGCTTGGCCAAGGAGAAATGGACGTGGACCACAAGCAAGGAGACACACACCACGGCTACTGAAGACACCTTCATGTTTGCACTATAGAGAGGAGCAAACGAGACAAAGAGGCGGAAAATGAAATACCATTGTATTTTGTCAGATTTTCCTCAAGAGTGCTGTCTGTAAACACTGTCCATCTTTCTGAAAAAAGTCGAACGTAGCGCCGCGCCGCTTTTGTTTCTAACACAGTGAGATACTTGTTTGAGTTATTTTAGGGCAGGTCAGGACGCGGGAAATTGTCGATAAATCCCTGCCGCCATGGTTCAAGTGACGCGATTACATCCGCTGCAGCCGCACAGAAATTGGGGGCTGTTGTATTTAAAATGGCGTTCCAAACACACACACACACACACACACACCTCCCGAACGTTTAGTTAGATGACAAATATCTGCTCTGCGCTTTATCGTTTAACATTTCTACGCGGTTTATTCCTTCTATTGTTATTCCTTTACGTTGGACGCTCGCGACATTTAACTGCGGTTCGATAACGGGGCTGTCGTGACGCATTTTTGGCACGTGCAGGGTATGGCCAGAAATGTCCCCATGCTAAAAAAGACAAAAAAAAACAAACAAAAACAACCGAGAACCAAAGTGACCCTTCCAAAAAATATACCCATTTAAAAGATGAATAAACGTGCTGACCTTGTTCCGTTGAGGACACCGCCACCCTATGTCCGGACGATCCGTCCGTTACACGGCCCAATATTACTCCATGGAAACGTACAGAGGGGGCGGGGTCTGGAGGCTCATATCCCAGCAACCCCCGGGGCGGCCCCGTTTCCCAGTATGATTTTTTTTTCCCAATCCCACGCAAAGTCACAGGACGTGATTAAACTCTGAGGTAACCACCAATTTTCCATCTTCATAAAGTATAATTATAAATTCCAATGAAAAGCCCAAAGTTTCCAAAAATGCTAAATATATCACTACGAATTATGGGTACATTAAAAATGCAGTTTTAAAAAAGTAAAGGTTACGGTGATGTGTTTCAGGATTTTTTTAACCATAACGTACTGTGGTGTACTTAATTATTAATAGGTTGCTCATGTAAAAAGCCTATTAACTTGAGATAAAATCGAAAATATAAATAAACTTGAACTGTTGTCTTAAAATAGACTCAATTACTACTTCATTTACTAGGTTTTAAAGGGCTAAAAAAAAAAACGAGGGCAGACTGCTAAATTAGGAAATGACGTCAACCAATTACTGGCAATACGTGTCAACTGATGGAAGACTCAAGTGTTTTATCCCCTTCCCACGTTTCTCATCACTTTCCATTGTTATTTCGCTACTTGGATGGGATGGGAAATTCCTGTCCACATTATTGTAAAGAGAAAAAAGGTCATTCAGAATCAGCATTAGAACATACTTTATTTGGTAAAAGCATAGTAGATTTTATGCGATAATTATTGATTGATTATAATAAATGTATAAGATGAGAAAGAAACAGATAACTAGTGTGAAAAAAAAACTTTTCATTTCAAGCAGCTTCAAAAAGGCAAACCATGGAAAAGATACACATTAATTACTATTTACAATCCTATGGGAGCACAAATGGTACACATAGTTTTTCTAGCCTTGTACTTTGGACGTCTTTTTAATGGCATGTAATGCAAGATTAAATGTACATTCAATCATCCCGTCAATTCATCACCGTTGTAATTGTCAATATGATCCAAACATTTTGTGGAGACTTTGGATTGAGCAATATGAGTAATTGCTTTCTTGCTTGTCACTCAAAGGAGTGCTACGAGTTTTACATTTGTGGGTCTAGCCATGTCTCTCAAATAGCTCCCTAATAGTCCTGATGAATTGTACTGAGCTAATTGTACAGTTCTGTGTCTCTAAGTAGATGCTGGCTTGACTGCGGTTTAAAAATGGGGCGGGCCCAGAAAAAGGAAAATACCAACATACTGCATTACTTGTTTTTCCAGTTAATGTGCATAAGTATTAGAAAAAAAGGAAAAGGAAATTTTTTTCCAGCAAGTATAAGCTTGTTCATTTAATTAATCCTCTTCACTAATCTTGAGCCCATCTGCTTTGCTTGAAAGTATAAAACATTTTGTGATTTTATTTGTAAGAATGTATGTTATCTAGTGACATTTTTATTGTATCCATGAAACATTGAATTATGCCGTCGTCAGAATCATCCACCCTCGTCCTCTGAATGATTTTAGCCAAATAGTGCCACTTTTGAAGGAAAAGGCCACTAAGGGATCAATCTATGCTCAGCAGAATAACTTACCTGCTCAAGATTTGAAGCATTGTTTCTACTATAGGTCATGTTGTACCCTTCCTTAATGCCATTATCTGGGGATCCTGGTAATCTGGCCTAGCAAAAACACTGTTTTGTGGCTCCATAGCTTTGTAAATGACTGGTGATTTTGCTCTCTCTCGCTTTATGGCTGAGCAAATCATGTAAAGTCAGGTGACTTTGAACTCATTATGTACAGGCTAGGCAGCTCTGATTGTGTTACTCTGTCTATCCAGGATGTATCTGGCTCCATCCTTCTGTGCACTTTTATACTAATCTAATAATCTGTGGTAACACAATGGCTTGTTCGATAGCACAGTTAACAGATGGTTGAGGGTTCGCATCCTTAGCAAGTTTGCATGCTCTTACTGTGTCTGTGTGGATTTCCTCCTGGTACTTTGGTTTCCTCCAAAGACATTCATCCTAGGTGAACAGGAGTATCTAAATGACAGCTAGGACAGGCACCACGACATGTATTAGGTATTGATAATGGATGATTTGATATTTAGAACCTACTGGGATTTTAATTCGTCTTTGTTTCATTGTGACACGCAAGTCAACATACTGAATTTCTTCTCAAGTTGAAAAGGATCTGATGGTTCTTGTATGACAGCATAAATATTTTAACAGCATGTGCCACGGGTTGGTTTCGTTGTATTGTATAGTTCATTGAACCAGTGAAAATGGAAGTCATAATCTTGACATATTTCAGAGATGCCTGATATTTTCTCGTGGGTCAATTTAATTTTCCACCAGCTGCTCAAAGGAATCAGATGATGTGATACCCAATGAACCTACTGCTTTGGACATCTGTAGAATTTGTTGGTTTTACCTGTGTGTGGAAATGTTACAATGTCCAATGTGGATACATGGAGACTGGACTGGACATATAAAGGCATAGATGTTGCCATCTGCTGGTAAAGAAAAGCATCAGAAAATAAGCTTTGCTCACTCATGCTGTAATCACTTAACCCTCCGTTAACGCGTCATCATAAATATAAATACAATACTCATGGACACTATGCTTAACCCACTTAACTATTCCCAGTCAGTCAGGACACGAATGTGAAGGGTTCAAGATTTTAATCACATGAATTCTAGTCAGACAAACACTCCTCTGTAATGATTAGGTGGCACTGATGTCACTGTGTGAAACCCTAACTATTACAGGATCTGATGTCAAATGACTTGGGGATCATGGATAAGGAGTGGGGACAGCACTGTCCTGTACAGAGGACAGCCGTCCACGTTTTTTTTGACTGGCACAATCTGAGATTAGGTGCAGAAACATGAACCCGGTCGGTTGACCTTTAGTACTTCATTGGTGTCTCATCTTTCAGTCTTGCAGTACACAGTACTATTTATCAAATGAATGGAGTAAGAAAACCACATAACCAATTGAGTCCAAGACCAATGCACAAACATGACACATTTTACAAGTGACAAGAGCACCTTGAACTCAAGATTTCAACCCTGTTTCCAAAGAATGTTGCTTTCAGATGAACACACACCTCCGAGAGACAGGGGGAACCTCGTATAAATTAGACATGACTGCAGAGCACAAACCAGAATCAAAAGATCATGAAACTTTCTTGATGGTATTTCCCACCTTGTAGGTGTGACAGGACAGAAAGTTACTAGCTCTTCATTTGTACCAATGACAATACAATTAGAAAGTATTCATTTGTATTATTTGACATTTGGTTGAGAGGGAGGGCAGGAAAGTTGCAATAGGGTGCTTTGGACAAACTTACTGCAGTGAATAAACACATGAGGTCAATGAACATGGTCTTCTAATGAAAACTGCAAGCATCATTCTCAACACCCTTTAACCTTGAGGCACATATGTAAATATATATTATGATATTCTTTTTTCGTTGAAAAACAAAAATAAAAATTTTTGGGCCTTCACTTCCTGGAAGTGCTAATGGATAATTATCCATGAATAATAATAATGGTGTGGGGAAAGAACCAATTTATCGAGCAACCTGTACACCAATTATATGCATTTATATACATAAAATATCCCCATGCTCAACATTTGGGCTAAGGCCTTGTCAAAGACACAAACTGCATTTATGCCGTTCAGTACACATTAATGCTGTAAACCTGCCATTAATAAAATTACCAGTAGTATTACAATGACAGCTTAATAAAGTAGGATATTTGGGCTTATTGGTCATAAGGCTATACATTTGTACTGCTTTTAAAGCCACAGCTTAATTAACATATTTACTACTTTTAGTGCAATTGTCATTTGTGGCTGTAATACTACTCCAATATGAATTAAATGCAGTAACATTGTCAAGCATCTTCTTTCCAATTTCACTTGTAATCTTTTTAGCAACATAGCGTTATGACGATATATACACTCAAGAATCCTTTTTTTTTTTACAGATCGTCAGTTCAGCATCTAGCCAGTAGGGCAGAATGCATTTTACTGCAGTCTCTTCAGGGATTGAGGAGTACATGAGCTCTCTCTTACTATGACAATAATATGCTGATCTTCATCTGTTATTTACAGGAACAACAGTTTCACTATCCCACCCTTTTCAGTGTCCGGATCAATGCAATTTTGCAAATCCACTAGTGGACAAAACAGACTTTGTGAGTGTTTGGCTTGGATTTGTATTGGTTGAGAGTATTGTTGGCTGATGTTGGCACATGTCACTGGGGATCAGTTCAGTCCAGCTCACTGATAAAATGCAAGGGTGGGGCAGCTATTGAATCTATGAATTCTGCATCGTAATCCTAAAATGACATCTGTTATATCCTGAGCATGAGATAAATACACAGATAAAACCATGTAAAACTGCTTGTAAAATTATTAAGAGGGGGAAAAACATTCAAACTATTTTGTGGTTTTGCATAGCGAACTGTACAATGGTGCTGCTGCTGTGATGAAAGAGGAAAATATACAAGATATTTACAAATTTACAGGTGAAGGAGATCATCTTGACTACAGAGCGACACCATCAAGCAGATGGGTCACCTGGCTGAGTCTTTAGAGGTTTGCGTGTCTCTTTAAAGACATTAAAATCAAATCAACCACACCATTAGTGGTCTGCCAGCCCGGGTCTACCAGAGAATAAGGTGCAAACATGAAAGTGGATGGCTGAGGATATGGAGCTGAGATGAAGCAGAGTTGAGCACAAAATGTGCCTCCTGTCAGCACATCAGCAGCCTGCACAGAACAATTCTGATCTATACCCAGGACTTCTATCTCTCTTTAACGGGTAGGATGGAGCTTTCCAATGAATCATGGTGACCACAAGTGGCCCATGATCATAAACTCGTTCTCTGCCATCCCTCTTCCTCTGTAGACAGACGCTGTTTCATGCCAAGTCCATCTCTCCATCAGTCCAGTGGCATTTAGACACCGTTGGCACTCATCTTGCTCTTCTGAGATACCTCTGTTGCTACTTTTGCCTGTGGGGTGAAGTCAAAAATAAACTTTAGCTGTAGTATCTAGTGTTTCCAAGGCAATGTAAGCATCAGGTTGCCTTGCAAGACATAAAAGCTTGCTGGGTAAATTTCAGATGCCTAGAGGCTTAAAGCTGGCAGTCTGTGGGTAACCATGATGTACTGGACCTATATGCTTCATGATCAGTGTATTTATATAACAAGAACAAGGTGGACATATAGCCAGGACATGCCTTACTGGCTCAATTGAACACATTTGCAGAGGGTCAGAACTTAATGATGAAATTAACTACGCTTAAGACTTCCTTTCTATGACTTATGAATCTCTGTGAGGCCTGGGAAAAAACAGCAACAACAACAACAGCGGGTCATGGGAGAAGCATCAAAGCCAGACAGAACTAACTTCATTAGTGTTGCCTGGCACCAAATCCTGTACTGGTGTCTGTGGATGAGACAAGTACAAGGAAACATGAGAGCTCACCTGAATGACCTCAGCAGGAGACAACGGTTTGTCCTTCACTACAGGAGCCTTGTCTCTCACCTCCTCCGCCTAGAATACACAGAAAATGACTAATAAATAATAATAGTAAAATATAAGATAAAATAATTAAACAGAATTGTTCTGTGATCCTAGTAACATCCTACATTTTATCACACAATCCAGGACAGCAACAAAAGTATCAAATCCATGGGTTGTATTTCTTTTCACCTGTTAGATTGTTATCCTTTTCCATAGTGGTTTGAAATGATCCTGTTTACTGGACGTTAATGGTTTCATGTCCACGGTTGTGAGATTTATTGGGACATCAATGAAATGCAGTGTATTTGGGGGCTCTAAAGTGGACCAAAAATTGGTGTTTGGTGTGTGTGAGTTCACTGACCGCTCTGTCTTTTATGATGAGGGCAGGGTCTTTCAGAATGTCTGTGGGGATGGACGGGTTGGCTGCTGCTGTATTCTCTGCTGGAGGAGCAGGAGTCACTTTCTGGAAAAATAACAATCAAATTATGTTATGCTTCTGTTACAAACATGACATTTGGATTTTGGACAGCGTAAAACAACAGGACAACTTTTGAGATTTAATGACCTCGAGCTTGGGAACAGGTGGGATGGCAGGGGCTTTTGGTTTGAGGTCAGTCAGGTACATGGCTCTGGAGAGCAGCAGCAAGGATGGTGGGACATTCTCCTTCAGGTGCAGATCCAACCACTGGCAGGGGAGAGGAACATTGATCAATGTGAATCAGTGCCGAGTGACCAGATGTTCGTTTTTTTACACCCATTCCAAATTATGATTGACTACCAAAAGGCATTTTAACATCAAATTAATGGTATAATTCACTCACCTGTTGGAGCTGCTGACGTAGCTGGTCAGTGGTGAGGCCGAGAGACCTCATCCCCCGACTACGACACGCAGCCTGTAGCTCCGACACGCTCATAGCCGCCACACCCTCGGCTGCGATCATCTGCACAGAAATGAAGAGCAGAGTCAGAAGCTGCAGTATAAGTATAAGGGAGGATTAAAAGGAAATGACTGGGATTAACTACTTGACTATAAAACTACAAGATCTCCCACCTCATCGTCTGCCTTTATGGTCCTGAGCTGCATCATTAACTGGAAACGCAGCAAGTTGTTTGTACCAATGGGCTGCAGCTCCAGCAGTTTACACAAGGCCACCAGCTGGGGGCGTTCCAAGTGCTCCAGTGTCAGCTCATCTTCAAAGAGCTTAGAGAACCTGACAATGTCCTTCGTGGTGGGCTGCTCGCCCGTGCCCCGTACCTACAAACAGGAGGAAGATTTGATAAGAACCTTTGATATATGTACTGACAAGTTGCCTATTGTGGAGTTGTGGTGCAACTGTGCAACAACATTATATTTCACAATTTAGAGATCCAATTGTTACATCGCATTGCTCTGCAATGTTTTAGGACCTAATTCTGCTGCTGCTTTCTTGTTTTGGTATTTCTGCTTTATTATGATAGGTAGAAAGATAGACAGAATGGACAAAGGGCACAGCCACATGGGTGCTACATTGACAGCTCCCTCAGACAGTGTATATACCTGGCGGTATGGTGTCTGAAATAAGCTGCTGAGTTAGCACACACTAAAAAATGATGGGTCAGTAGCAGCCATTGATTTTGTTTCTTTGCTATTAATAATTCTGAAAAAAGACAATAGCGTGTACAGAGACAGAGGACAGCATATGAGATGTAACATCTAGATTGCAAACTGGGAGAGAGTTTGTTAAGCGACTTAAATTAAAACAGAAACTCTTTTGAAAACTTAGTTACAGATTCTCAAACACAGCATGCTGACAAACATGTGAAGAGACATTACTCTGTTGCCTTGAATTCTAATGTGCTACATTATCAATTAGGCCCAATGTGGACTGTACAAAATGTTCTTTCGGGCCATACTATAATAGAACCTCAGTTTTGTGAGCTGTATTACCTTCTGAACGTATGTGGAGAAGCGCTGCGTTTCATCCTCAGTCTGAGCTTTAGCCTTGTTCCTGCGGGCCATCTCAGCGATGGTCTCCTGCAGAAATTTGGCAAGTTCCAGCTTAGCAGCCAGGCCCTTCTTCTGCTTCTCCTCCTGCACAAAGGAGAGGGTTTCAAAATTTACATTTCATAGACCGCTGCTGTTTGGTGAAATTACTGGCCACTGAATCATTTCTCCATCTCCATAAATCCTAAATGATGCTAAGTTGACTGTAGTTGCTTTCCCTCCTTCATACTTTGGCATTTCTACCGGCCCCACAATACCATACCATGAATAATCATCATAAATCTTAACTATATCATACATTTATCTCCGATAAATCTCTATGCCAAATTCAAACAACATTTTCAACTGCTGGTCAACTCAGGTCAGACACCTGAGTTGTCAGGTCAGACACCTGAGTTGTCCAGAGTAGCTACATCTCTACATCTCAGACTAAATTATACAAGAGCTGCATCACAACATCAGCTAATGTGATTCACAGCTATAGCTACAATTCCATAATAGGAAGATGAATCTAGGTTTCTGGCAACATTATGTGTGTGTGAATGTGTAGTGAAAAATGTGCCTTTTTGGATTCTGTCTCAAAGGTGGAAGGCAACATCTCTGGGAAGAGCTTGAGGAACACTGGAAGAAGAAACTCCATGAAAGGAACAATGATGAACACCATAAAGGGCACGAGTCGGAACAGGTCAGCACAGGTCCTCATCAGCTAGAAATACAACAAAACAATAGTAAATGACAGTAAACATGGGAGTGCAATTGTGTATTTGAAAACAACAAAAATATGGTTCACCGGCTTGAATCACTGAGCAAGCGATTGGTGATTAGAGCATAATTCAATCAAACAATCACTCTGCTTTGTAACCACAAACCATCATAACACAGCATTTGAAATTCAAGTCAAATTCAAAGATATCAAATATATCACGATGTATTCTGGGGAAATCTGTATCAAATAGTTAACAATACATCAGAGGGAAGAAGTGAATTTTAGGGGAATGTAAAAAATACATAACTTAAAGGAACTTTTTTAAAATCAGAAATTCTACAAATGATTTTTTTAAATGTCTTTTCTGCGAGGGTTACTAATGTGAAAATCTCAATCAACCTGGTATTTGTCTTATTGTGTATTCAATTACCAATACGATTACCAGTGGTTTCTATGGTGTGCCTATTAGTATTTATTACATTCACATTTTATACTTTAATTTTATTCATCTATTTTATTGATTTACCTTCTATAATTTCCTTCTTTGGGCTTTTTCGAAGTGTTTACAATAACTAACTATGAGGATGTTTGAGAATTTAAGGGGTTAATTATTTTTGTTCCTTTTTTATGCTTTCTGAACACAATCTGTACCAACCACATCATGTGAGAATGGGTTCATAACTGGCTCATAGTGCCTATAACTACAAAGCTCTGATCAAAGTAAGGTCATGACCTCCTTTGTGAGTATATATGACCATTAGATATTGTAGACTAGCTAATATGTGTTATAAACAGCATACTATAAAAATGTGACGTAGACCATTATTGGCATACAGCAGATCGGCCTGGTCAAATCAAGAACAGAAAGTACCTGACCAGATTTAGTACCACAGCACATATCTTTGGATTTGTACTGAATGTACATTTCTTTATCTAGGCGCCTCCCTCTGACTGAGCATGTGCCTGCTGATACATTGCATGTACATGTCTGCCGCCTACCAGCCTTCTAAAGCACACACCGGGACACATTCCCTGTTGACAGTGAAAGGCTCGACCGAACCCCCCAAGCCATAAGTTATGTCACCGATTTACAAAGTGCTGCACAGGAAGAGCTCCGCAAAGGAGCGGCAAACTGGCAAACTCTTACCCTTCTCCTCTCCCTGCGGGTGAGCAACTGTCCGTGGAGGAGACTCCACACTGTCCTGCCTGCAATGTTAACGTCGATGCCGAGTAACCGGAAGCCATTGTAGTAATGCTTCAGCTCATCCACGAGCCACTGATATACAGATTTTCGCACAACTGCCTTCTCCTGTACTGGAGGGATGGCCGCCGATGTGGCTGCGGTGGGTGACAAAGGAGGTGGTGCGGATGGGTGTTGAGAGGGGGGTGAAGGGTCCCTTTTTGCAGTTGAAGGAACATCCTGTGCAGGTATGGGGGAGGCCTTGGTATCCTCCTGCTTGATGTCCTGAAGCCAAATGCTCGAGCCGTGCAGCGAGCGGGCGAACAGGGCGGAGCTATGGCTGTGGCCAGTAGGGTGGCCCCGGTAGCTGTGGGCGTAGCTGTAGTGGGAGTGTCTGGGTGGAAGCTCCGATGAAGATTGACAGTGAGGTCCGATGTGGAGATAGGCTTTGGAAGACAGAGAGGAGCAGCTGTACCTCTTGGATAACAAACATGATCCCCTGCAACAAGAAAGACTGGTATTTAGGTATTACATAATGTTACAAACGGCAATTTACGTAAGTGACATGTTACATCCACATGGTGCTCAGACTTTTATTTCTGCTCCTTCTTTTAGACTGACGGTGTGTTGATCATTTAATCAGCTGGTCTGTTTGCATTTGGACTGTAAAGCTGCGGATTCTCTGCCCCTCCTGGCACATGTTATGACATGATCTCCAGTGTGTATCCTCCAATCAGTAAACGCTGCTGACTTTGGTTTTAAGAGAATAACTTTAAGTGACAGTTTTACAAAGTCTTTGGACTTCATCTTAGAGTAATTCACCTTGTGATTAGCAGTTACCATTGCTTTTGATGGTTCATATTTTGGTAAATGGACTGCATTACATAGCGCCAATTTTAAATATATGGACGAGCACTTTCATCATGAATTCTGAAAAGATTAATCAATAATGAAAATGCTTATTTCCAATCCAACATCCCAAGGCAATTAGTTCTGAAATATTGATATATGATCAGACTAATAATTAGTTTTGTTTATTTCGTTTCAGTCATTTCTTTCAACTTTTAAACTGAAGTGCACATGTGAATAAATAACAAATAAATAATAAGTCATTACATTGGTGGCATTTAAAAACCCCAAAACAAAGCAAATTCATGCTTCAGACTGGAGCCTGAAGTTTCTCAACATTTGAGGTCAAGACCCCATGAGTGGATGCAATCGATTTCTCAGACTAATATTACCAATTGTCAGATACATTTTGAATTCAAATAAATTCACAAATGTATGAGTTATTTAAAATTTGTCTACGGCAGATCTGGTCATAGAAGGGGAAGACAAACCAGGCAATTTGAATGAATGAATAAAGTTAGGAGATATAACAAATAGATCCAGCTAAGTTGTTATTTTTAAATCAAATACTTGTGCACATGACTCCAAATACAATCAGCAAAATATTTTGGAATCGTGAATTAAATGACACTGTTTGGAATAAACGTGTGAAGCACTGTGTGATGCTGGCTCACCGGAGCTCACCGGAGCCAGCATCACACAGTGTGATGAGTGGAGTTCCCTCAAATTGTTCAATTAGACCATTTTAACAGTTTGATTGTTATAAATGAGCAATAACAATATTTTTCTAGAATCTAATTCTACCCTAATGATAGAATTAGGGTTTCCAACACTTTAGTGTTCATTTGAAAAGCAGTACTTCACACCTGATTTGGGGCTTATTAAATGTATGGATGCCACAATTAACCAACTATAATTGACACAATTTATACATAATTAATTA
>OMNV01029218.1:138413-174357 GCA_900303265.1 Brotula barbata | reverse complement strand
TACCCCCTCGTCTCAGCCAGCCCACGCCCCATCCAACAACCCTGGTGGGGTGCTCAAGAAAACAAGTTCTCCAGAAATTAAGTTGAAGATCATAAAGACGTATCAGAATGGCAGAGAGCTGTTTGAATCCGCGCTGTGTGGAGACTTGCTACAGGAACTGCAGGTAAATCACATGTACAATTTCCACACAAGACCAGTTTACTGCTGATCCTACTTTTGTGATCTTTGCATTTTTGTAAAATGAATTTGTGAATAAGTTTAACTAAATCCAGAAGCACTTTATATTAATTACACCTTAAAATGCATCCTCTGTCAAAAATTATAAATGAAAGGTGGAAAAACCAGCATAACCTGCATACTCATTATCATCATTATTGGCCTCTGGTTTTATTTGTTCACATCGATGATGCTTATTCAAGGAACTGTAAGCTCATTATTTGTTCGAGGCTTATTTTAAAAGAGACTTTGGCCTTATGCTGTTTACATAGAAAATTTACAACCTTACATAATGAATTTTTAATAATGTGCTGCATTAAAAGTCAATGCAATTATCAGACACAATGTGTGCATGTGTGGCTTGTTTTTAATCATGATTTAAATGTCACAGAAAAAAATTATCTGTGTGTATTCCAGTTAAAGTTTTGATATTAGATAGAAAAAGTAACACTGTTTAGTTGCCCGAATGGAGAAATCAATGAAAGTTGACTGATGTCTCGAAGCTAAAGCCTTTCTTTCCTGTTTCAGAAGGAGTCACAGAAGAACGAGGCAGCACAAATCCAGCGCAGACATGAGAGGAAGAAAGAGAAGAGGAAAAAGAGTGCAAGGCTGCAGCTGCATGTCCAGGCACAGGCACATGGCTTGGACCAGGGCCAGGCACAGGCAGGTACAATGGGCCAGACAGAGGACACCCACATCCAACCTCAGCCAAGAGAGCAACCTGTGGCTGAGAAACCCCAGAAGACCGCTATCAAAACAGAACCAAAGACGCCAAAGGCAAGACGGGTCCTCACCCTTCATAACAACCACATACAGTGTGTGTCTTAGCTGACCAGTTATTTGTCATGTTCACCTCTAGGTTTTGAAGGTCCATCACCCCTCAGTGATTCAAGAGACTGGTTTCTGCAAGGAGTTTGTAATAGGAGATCTGGTGTGGTCAAAGGTTGGCACCTACCCATGGTGGCCCTGTATGGTCTCATCTGACCCACAGATGAAGGTCCATACACGTATCAACACCAGAGGTAAGGATTCAAATAACACATGCTCAGGTGCACACACACACACACACACACACACTGATAAAGTGATGGTGCATTTATTAGCCAGTTGAATATAACAGATTTATGTTTCAGAACCTACAGACTGCTTGTCCTAAAATAATCAAACTTCATAAAACAAAAAAGCCCAGAATAAACACAGATGGATAAATCCATAGATTATGATTATCAGAATGAAGGCTAAGTATATGAAACATAAGCTTATGATCCAACTAATAACAACATATATGCATTTGTAAAGACACGATCACCAATGTTGGTTTTGCTCACATTCTCTTTTGCCATGTAGGTCACAGGGAGTACCATGTCCAGTTCTTTGGCAGCATAGCTGAGCGAGCTTGGATCCATGAGAAGAGGATTGTTATATACCAAGGGAAGCAACAGTTTGATGATCTTCAGGCTGAGACACTGCGCAAGGCCACAAACCCAGTGGAAAAATACAAAGTATGTGAATGTCCACCCAAAAACTACTGATATAAGTTTAACGTTGAATAAATCAAAGAAAGAAGGGTACTTTATTGATCTCCACAGGGAAATTAATTCTCTGCATTCCTACCCATCCTCAATGAGGAGCAGTTGGCAGCCAACACGTGCACTTGCAAACACACACACACACAAAACAGCGCCCGGGGACCAACTTTGCCTTGGTCAGGAGCAATGTCAGGAGTTATTTACCTAACGTACATGTTTTTTTGTGGGTGGGGGAAGCCGGAACACCCAGAGGAAACCCACGCAAACACAAGGAGAACATGCAAACTCCACACAGAAAGGTGTGCTGCCAAAAAAATCTTGAAAAAAAACAATCTTTTTTCTAAATACTATGTATACAAGAAAGAAGATGACAATATAGATGTAAAGACTTGCTGATGAGTGGATTTTGGGGAGTGATACCTTTTCTTTTTGTAGATGCAGTATGTGCTTAATACATTAAAGTATCTGTATGTGTTGTCAATAAATTTGTTGATTTGTTGATTCCAGCTTCTGAAGCCCATCCCTCAAAGGGAGCGTGCTCAGTGGGAGGTGGGTGTGGGCCACGCTGAAGATGCCTTTGTGATGACACGTCAAGAGCGCATTGACAACTACACCTTCATTTACGTTGATCCAGACCCTAATGAATCCACATCCACCAAGAAGCTCAGTGTCAGAACTGAAAAACGGAGTCGGCGGTCCAGCGGCTCAACAAGTAAAAAAGAAGATGGAGGAGTTAAGTCACCAGACAGCGAGCTGCCACCACGTAGACAGCTGCCCCGCAGACAGTGCAGTATTTCAAATACAGAAGACAGCATAAACTCCCAGTCCTCAAATGGAGAAAAGAGTCAGGGTGGGGACCATAGCAAGACCAGCTCCCCTGCCCAGAATACCATTTCTGACACACGGGCACAGCAGGAATCCCCACCACCAGTGAGGGCCTGGAAGACTGCAGCAGCGAGGAAGCTGCTCCCTCTTTCCATCACCATGAAGAGGCTGAATGTCGAGATCACCAAGTGTGACTGGCCTCTTTTACAGAAGAAAGTAGTTTCTTCTCCAAAAAAAGAAGAAGAGAAGGAGGAAAGAGTGGAAAGAGAAGCAAGACAGCCTGACCTGGGATACTGTTCCCCTGAGGTAGGTGAAACCTGGACAGACAGTAGCTTGTCAGAAGTGACGGCATCAACATCCTTGAACCTGATAAGTGTCACTGTTTTCAACAGGACAGCAGAGCCAAACCTGAACCCAGTCCAGAGGAGGAGGAAGACGGGGAAGGGGATGAAGCAGAGGAAGAAGGCGAAGAGAGGAGAGGCTCCCCTGCCAGTCGTAGGAGTGAAGAGGGAGGAATGCAGCCGACCTCCTCTCCTGGCTCTCCCCAAAGTAGTCCACAAGGTAAAACGCAAAACACAGACGTGCATAGGCTGTCTTGGTTAATCGAGGTCGTGGATAGGAAGGAATACAGATTAATGGTTGTTATGTTGACATGTATGTTTTCAGGTACCCAGGAGAGGAAGCAACAGCGTCGCTCAGTCAGGAGCAGGTCTGAGTCCGAGCGAGGTAATGATCCTGTCCCTAAGAAGAAAACCAAAAAGGAACAGGTAACAATTCCTCCTGTCATTGTGGTACATTTGTCTAAATTTGTCTGCTATAAAGTCAAAATATAACTACTCATTTGACCAAAACGTCAATGTTGAACCTCATCAGGCTGAGATGGCTCCTGAGACCACTCTGAGGACAGGTTCGCAGAAAGGTAGGTGATTGTTCTTTTAACATCTGCTCTAAACACATACAGTATGATGGCAGCATCTCATATTTTTGAAGTGTGAGTAATTTGTTCTTCACCCTCAGGAGCCAGTGAGATCTCCGATGCTTGTAAGCCCCTGAAGAAGAGAAGCAGAGCATCTACAGATGTGGAAATGGCGTCATCTCAGTACAGAGACACCTCTGATTCTGATTCCAGAGGCCTCAATGACCATCAGGTTGGCTTGGGAATACACATAGAGAGACACACACACACTCACATACACATACACATACACACACAAAGAGAAAAACACCACTGCAGGCGTCCCTTGCCCTTCCATTCGTGATTTCGATTTCGATTTGCACAGTGTAATGTACATATATGTGCATTTACATGTTGCTCTCGCAGTGATCTCTTCATCTTTTTTTTTTTTCCACATCTTTTGCTGTTTCTACCGTACAGTGAGAAACTTTGGCTACTCTCACCATGGGTGAGAGCGTAAAGTGCTTCTGAAAGTGAGATGTAAGAAAGTGATGATCCGACAAGAAAAGTTTGAATTGCTAGATATGCCACGGAAACTTAATTTGGCTGCTGCTGTTGCTTGCCATTATGGTGCACGCGAGTCAACCATAAGGTATATCAATAAAAAAGAAAAGGAAATGTGCAATGCCGTCTCTGTGGCTGCACCATCTGGTGTGAAGCATCCGCATTTAGTGTGAGATCCTAATATCCCTGGTGTAGAAACTGCTATATGTATGTGGGTGCAGGATTCCTATAAACAGGGAATTCCTGTAGCTTACTGAATGATAAGAGGGACAGCAAATTCCGTATACGTTACCATACAGGAAAGAGCTGGTGACACAGCTACAGGTACAGGGGGTAATTATCTGTCGATTTAGCGCATTTGCACCCTTAACCCCTGTGAATAGCAAGGGACGTCTGTACTGAGTCTGACATACAGAAGAGCTCAATAAGATGCCTATTTTCACTGACTTTTACTTGGTATAGCTCTTATAACACTGTATTGTTAATGAAACACTGTACTAATAAATGTAATGAAAGCTTTATGAATAATCTTATCGGTCCTTTCTGTACTTAACAGAGTTTATTCGGGAAGAGTCTTGACAGCCCAGCAGCAGCTGATGCGGATGCATCAGATACTCAATCTGTGGACTCTGGCTTGTCGCGTCAGGACAATAACACTGGCAAGAGAGACACTGTTTGCCAGGTTGGCCCTGCACATCATTCACCTTTATTATATTTTTATCGTATTGAACCAGTATTGAGTTCTATAATGTTTTCATTTGCCCCCTATGTATTTAGATCTGTGAAGTGTATGGAGAGGGTTTGGTGGTGTGTGAAGGTGACTGCAACAGACGGTTTCACCTGGAATGTCTAGGTCTGACGTCTCTTCCTGAAGGCCGATTCACCTGCCTGGAATGCAGAAATGGTGAGCACGTGAGAGGATAACTTCATCTATGCCAGGTCTGATATCTGTTTTGTTCTGACTTTTAGCACTTTCTTTTTCTCTTTTCCTCAAGGCAATCACCTTTGCTTTAGCTGTAAGACAGCGGGACGGGAGGTAACGCGCTGCTCTGTGTCTGGGTGTGGTTGTTACTACCATGAGGATTGTGTCCGTAACCTCCCAGGCACTATCAGCAGTTCGGCTGGAGGCTTCTGCTGCCCACAGCACAGCTGCTCTACCTGCTGTCTAGAGAGAGACCTGCAGCGTGCCACTAAAGGTACAGATGTGTGACGATGAGTAGAAACTGCATCAGGAAAATGTTCCACACTTCCACACTCTTTGTATTAACTGCTTTGAGAGGTAAAGGCTTTTGTTTTCTTACATGTAGTTGCTGTCCCTGGTCACTGATCTCATAATCTGGCTTTCGTGATATACAGTCAAAATGAGCAAAGTGCCTTGATAAAATTGTCTACTCCTTTGCTTTGCTGTCCAGGGCGACTGATGCGCTGTATCCGCTGTCCAGTGGCCTATCACACGGGTGACAGCTGTGTGGCAGCAGGCAGCGTCACCGTCACCCATCACATCATGATTTGTAGCAGTCACGGCAGCACCAAGAGGAACGGGTTCCTGTCCTCCCCCGTCAATGTTGGATGGTGTTTCCTGTGTGCCAGAGGTAAGCCCTCACTCTGTTTGTCTTTGGACACTAACGTTCAAGCTCTCTTAGATGTGACTTCAGCTGTGACCCTGAGGAGGAGGGGCGGAGAGATGCCAACCAGTAGCATTTATTGATTTCACCACATGTGGCGATATTGATACCAGTGCCTTCATCTCGATTCATCCTACTTTCTCGCAACTGACTTTGGACCATGGATAGGACCTGGAAAACCCCCTTTTGAAATACGTCACCATTTGTCAGTACAATCACAGCTGTAATAACATCTAATAAGTAAAACCTTGAGGCTCACTTGCTTTGTTTAAATAATATATGTACAAGATTACATTTTTCATGTTTGGCATTGTTGTCCATAGAAGTGCTGTGAACAGTTTTTCGTTTTCCACAGTACTAATGTTTTTTAAAGATCCAGGCTCTTAGACTGCACTCCACATAGAAAAGATGAGTGACAAAACATGTAGGATTGTCATACTTATTTTATAGTTCCCCCTGTTTAACTGTTTTACGTTGAGTTCATTGTATCTGCCACTTTGTGTCAGATCCAATTTTTTTGTTTTACTTGTTTCTTTCTTATGTTATAACTGTGCGTGTGTGCACGTGTGTGTGTGCGTGCGTGCGTGCGTGTGCGTGCGTGTGTTTGCGTATTGAGAGTTTTCGTGTGCTCATTCTCTCTCTCTGTGAAGTTTGGGTACTCAAGTTTGATTGCGGCTCACCCCAGTCTCTTCCTGTGTGTCTTGTGTAGGGCTGTTAGTGCAAGACCTTACTGACACCATATTAAGTTCATATGCCTATAAGTCCCACTACCTTCTGACTGAGTCAAATCGTGCTGAGTTGAAATTACCTATGATTCCCTCTCCTTCGTCAGCTACCAAAAAGAATGTTGGGAAAGGTAACTGAACAGTTTTTCTTTTTCTCCCTTGTCCCACTGGTTTGTGTTTGTATTGTGCCTGCTCCTGTTCCATTATTTAGTTTTCTTTTGTATTAATCTTTCATTTCAAAGCCTAGGTGTGCCAAGTTAACTGGTTAAACCTGCAGTTAATTTTAATGCAGAGTAGCACAAAGTAACCTCAGCCAAGTTCCCTAACACATTAACTTCTGCTGGTTGTTCATTCTGCGGTTGTTAATCAGCCAGTCTACGTAATTGTAAGCTATTAGGAAAATTTAATTGGCGTGTAAGCTGCAGAAGCCAAACTACTATATAGTACCCTGATCGAGTTTTAATCAAAGTAGATGCTCTGGGTGAGTTCACGTTCTGTTTGTGGTATGTGGAGCTTTTTGCTGGAGGCACCCTGCTTCTCTGCTTCAGCACTCTGGGTTGGTTTTGATTTGAAAGGCCTTGTTCAGTCTCACCTGCAACTAAGTTTTTTTTGTGTTCTTTTTGACTGAAATTGTCTGATGAAATGCTGGCTTCCTTCCATATCTTGAGCTGTGACCTGCTTGGATGGAATATATACCCAATCAGGACCAGGAGGGTCCAAATGTGAAACTTTTGTACATTTTCATGTTACTACTACTTTCATAAAAAAAATTAAACTAATTGGGAAAAAAAACCGATAAAACGAAGAAATGTGATTCCATGCAAGCAGGATGCGGTATATGGGATGGGAAAACTTTGCTTTTCTGGCAGGACTGCATGCCAGCTTTCTGCTAATAATTAATTTGAGTATAACCCTGATTCATGGTTATCTCGCTGGCTGATCTTATTCCTGTGCTGCCGCATGTATTTCCTACAGACAGGTCTTGGTACACTGCTCTGAATCTGATTGCCAGACACGCCATAACTGCTGCAGCAGAGGTTGTAACTGACCTGACAACCGTGTGCAGAGGTTTCCAGCCTGTTCATGCAGTGTGGCTGTCACAGGAGCCTTCACTCAAGAAAAAAAAAGCTTTTGGTTGTAGTTTTACACATCTATGATGACCACGTATATAATTGTAGCTCGATGATTCAACCCCACAGTCGTGAAAGCAGGAAAGACGCTGTGATTGTGTTAAGGATTTGCTTTTCAGCTTAATTAAAGCATTTACTCTCATTTTATAGGCTTGTCTGCAAATGAGATTCAGAGATTGGCCAGGTTTTAAAGTGCATCATCTAATCATACACTGCTCCTCTCTTTGCATACCCATTTCCCCACAATGCATGAACACAAACACACACACACACACTCACACACACACACACACACACACACACACACACACACACACATGTGCACACATTCATACAAATGTAGGAGGCAAGTTGCTGTGCTGCGACTCATGCCCAGCTTCCTTCCATCCGGAGTGTCTGGAGATGGAGACGCCAGAGGGTCCATGGTCCTGCAGCGACTGCAGGGCCGGGAAGAAACCTCACTACAAACAAATTGTCTGGGTCAAACTGGGCAACTACAGGTAAGCGGAGAGCCTTTTTGTGCAGTCCCATTTATAAACAGATCAGACATCGCTTTAGTTGACACTGTGCATTGACAGGATATGATGTGACAGCAACAGTGTCATCCTGTATCACAGCAGACTGTGAGCTCAGCTGTTTGATATGATGGTGGAGGTTTTTTTACAGCTGTCACTATCGCTTGTTTTGAAAATCAATCAATCTACTGAGTATTTCAATTATTAATTGAGGATTTGATGTGTGTGTGTGTGTGTATATATATATATGTGAGTATGTGCACATCAGTGTCTATTTCCAAGCTCCCAATCCCAACTAATAATAATCTTAATAGTAAATCGTTAAAATTTGGCCAACCCAATGTGGAAATGGAATTGCCGTTTAAGACAGACCAGTAAATGGTACATTGTCACTTTAAGACATAAGTAAGTATTTAGTGACCACATTTTCCTTAGTTCAGATTTAAAAAACTCATGTCATTTCAAGGTTTAAATGCATGCAGAACACACTGTGGTCAGATCCTATCCTCCTGACGAAAGCAAAAGGAGTCTGATCAGATTAACATTTGCGAAATAAAATCCGCTGACAAGTAAAAAAACAAGCTGTCTCATTTTTTGAGTTTCACTCGCTCTCATTACCAAAGTTGTTTTCAGTTGCGAGTTTGATGCAGATGGGTACTTGCACCTGCAATGCAGACAGCAACAAAAAAAAATCTGCCACACCAGTTTCTTCACAAACACAATGAAGCTAAAACACATTGGTGTTTGTACCTTTCATCACCTCTGATTCTTTGTTTTATTGTTTATTCTTCATTTCATCTGTCCCCACATTCCCTCTTCCCCCTTTCTTTGAACTTTGCTCCTGTGCCATTGTATTGCAGGTGGTGGCCAGCTGAGATCTGCAACCCTCGCTTGGTGCCATCAAACATTCAGAGCCTCCGTCACGACATTGGCGACTTCCCAGTCTTCTTCTTCGGTTCTCATGATTACTACTGGATCAACCAGGGCCGTGTGTTCCCCTATGTGGAGAATGACAAAAACTTTGTTACAGGGCAGATCAACATCAACAAAACTTTCAAGAAAGGTAAATCTGCTACAGAAACCTTTTCTAAAGTATATTGAGGTACTCAAGTACCTATGTTTCTCCTGCAGGTAAATTAGGCTTTCGTTCTAGCCCAAAAGAGAGAGAGCATTGCCGAATTTATGGGATTCCTCCAAATAGTCTTCAAGCTACTTCAGTGCTTTGGCAACAGAAGCACTAATGGGGCTGTTTGGAAAAAGCCTCATGTGTGTTAAATTAGTTGCACAAAACGGTGCAGCTATGAATTCTAATAGACTGCTGGTGTATTTCAGCTCTGGAGGAAGCAGCCCGACGGTTTCAGGAGCTCAAAGCACAGAGGGAGAGCAGAGAGGCTCTGGAGCAGGAACGTAACTCACGCAAACCTCCGCCCTACAAATTTATCAAGGTAATGTCAAACTCCCGATTATCAAGACTGCTATATAAATATTGTTTATTATTAGTTTATGGCAGTGTTTGTAATTGATACACATGTATGTGATTTCCTTTGCCAGTCTAACAAACCAGTAGGGAAAGTTCAGATGCATGTAGCTGACTTGTCGGAAATCCCACGATGCAATTGCAAACCAACAGATGAGCATCCCTGCAGCCTGGACTCCCAGTGTCTCAACCGCATGCTGCAGTACGAGTGTCATCCACAGGTCTGCCTCCACATTTTCACGTATCTTGAATTATTAAAAGGAAACCCTCTCTTACCTTGTTGTTGTTGTCGTTGGTAGGTGTGTCCTGCAGGAGACAGCTGTGAAAATCAGTGTTTCTCCAAGCGGCTGTACGCAGAAACGGAAGTGATAAAGACAGACGGCCGTGGCTGGGGCCTCCGGACCAACCAGGCTCTGAGGAAGGTGGGTGTCTCGGCTAAACAAATCAGAATCATCGTGAGGTCAGTTTGGTCCACTTAAAGAAATGACAAAATGACAAATCATACTGATCTGTATGTCACCCACAACCTGTGACCAAAACAGTCAACATTTATGGATGCAGAAAATGTGTCAGATGGTCAACAAAACCCCAGCTAAAAGGTTTAAGTTATGAGTAAAACACATGAACATACAGAAACATGTTTATGATCATATGGTTCCATGCGGGCAGTTGTGGGCATGTAAAAGAGACTACATGTTAACAAGAAACGATGTCAGCTGTTAAACTGCCAGTTTTGCTCTAGTCCTTTTGGAAGGTGTAATGCTAGTTTGCAGAATTCATTATCACAATGGCCAAGTCATTAGTGTGGTTCAGTCAGTTGCCTTTAGAAAGAGGCAGATTCCTTACTTGCTCCTTATTGCACATCATTTTAAAAAGTGCTTAATAAAACATCCTCTCAACGCGTATGAAACTGTTTTCAACAGGGAGATTTTGTGACCGAGTATGTCGGAGAAGTGATCGATTCAGACGAGTGCCAACAGCGGATCAAACGTGCTCATGAAAATCATGTGACCAACTTCTACATGCTTACCCTCACCAAGGTAACAAACACAGAAACACTGTGAATGGGAAACCAGGGCACCAGGCACACAACCCGTGATCTTATTGTCTGTTGTTCCTCTCAGGATCGTGTGATCGATGCCGGCCCGAAAGGAAACTCGTCCAGATTTATGAACCACAGCTGCAGCCCCAACTGTGAGACACAGAAATGGACGGTAAACGGAGACGTTCGCATTGGACTCTTCACTCTCTGTGATATTGAGGCCGGTGAGTTCTGTCGGTAACCAAAATCACGCTTGGGTTTGGGAGCGTAAATCAATTTAAATGAATCTTTAACCCATATTTTGTTTTGTTAATCCAGGTATTGTGTTGTCAATATTGGCTTGAAAAACATTAAGCCATACCCATTGTTGCGCACACTTTGGCAAAATTTATGCATGTGTGCACACCCACACCAAGTGTTTGATGTGAATATCATCTTTTTTATATCCACAGGCACTGAGCTGACATTCAACTACAACCTACACTGTGTGGGCAACAGGAGAACGTCTTGTCACTGCGGAGCTGACAACTGCTCTGGATTCCTTGGGGTTCAACCAACAGTGCGGAAACTTTTCCTTTCATTGTCATTATTTCAGTACTACTTCTGCTCAGACACTAAATCTGACTTTAGCTGCAACGTTAAATGCTCTTCTTGTCAATGTGTCCTCCAGAGTGCTGTGGTGATGGAAAAAGAGGAGAAAGCCAGGAACGCTAAACTGAAGCCTAAGAAGCGGAAGCTGCGGCCAGAGGGCAAACACACACACGAGTACTTCTGCTTTTGCTGTGGAGAAGGAGGGGAGCTGGTGATGTGTGACAGAAAGGACTGTCCGAAAGCGTACCACCTACTGTGTCTCAACCTCACCAAGCCTCCATATGGTAAAATAATAAACGCGTGTAAACCCAAGAAAATATGGATGAACTCATCCTTCTACTTTCACTCGAGATTTTAAGCATCAGGGAATAATTGTGACAAAATTGAAGAGCCACTGTTAGTTTCAAAGAACATACATAAAGACACGCATCAGTAAAACGTGCAGTAAAAAGTAAAAGTGTCACTATCAGGTCTTGAAGTGTGGCACTTTGATTTTATTAAATAAATCTTGGATGAATTGTGTTGGCAAGCATTTGTACAAAATACTGTATACATACGCAGACTACAAAATGTTAACGAACATTCATCATGGTCTATACGTGGAATTTGTTAAAGATCACCTACTTCGGTGGAAATAGAATTTTACTTCGTTCTCACAAAATCTGGACTTTGTTCTAGATTTTGTGCAGCCCTGTCCATAATGTGATCTTTTCCTGTCACCAGGCCGTTGGGAATGTCCGTGGCACGACTGCAGTGTGTGCGGTTCTCCAGCTTCATCTCTCTGTGACTTCTGCCCTCGCTCCTTCTGCCGAGACCACGAGGCAGGAGCTCTCACGGCCTCTTCCCTGGAAGGACGTCTCTGTTGCCCCAGTCACAACCCTCTCAGCCCCCTGGGCTCCAACCCCAGCTCCACCCAGTCACGCCACTCCCCTCTGAGTACCGTCGGCGTCAAAGAGGAGCCAGAGACAGAGCTGGGTCAGCTGGCCGCAGAATGAAGCTGCAGCTCCATCTATACCTCTCTCCCTGTATGGTGCACTTCTGTCGGCTAGAGCCTCGCGGGGCTCCCGACCCAATCCACCTCTGATCTGAAACAGTGCACTCCAAAATGGAATACAGCGCTTCGTTATCAGTGCTCCGACCAACTGCCGAGACACTCCAATGAACACCTTGTTGCCATTTGAGTGATTGGACGTTGGTCTTGAGTGTCAGCTGGGGAATTCACCAGGCATCATGGTGAACCGTTTTCCTCCTCTCTTGCCATGAAACACCACATTAAACGCTCTCTGCAGCTGTGTCTGCGCCCACCGGAGGGACCAGACGTCCACCTCATTATGTTTCGTTAAAAAGGTTGTTTTTTTTAATCGCTAGAGCTGTGGAAAATGTTGTTACGTCGTCAGTTATCGGCACTTTGAAGAACTCATGAGGGAGGTGCAAAGAGAGGAAAAGAGAGGAGGAAACGGTGTAAAGTTAAACCTCTCCACCATGCTGCTCCTCTCCTCGTTTACCTGCTGTCAGGTGTGGTCGCTGGGCGCCTGTTTGCATCTCACACAGGGTTGCGACCAAACAGAACTGTTATTTCCCCCTTCCCCACAGGGATTATCACTCCTGACTCCTGTGATCTATCAACATATTTATCTCTTGAGGAAGGAGGGGAAATGACAGGTTTGTGCAATTTTCCAGGACCACACTACATTCCACTTCCTTAGACATGGTTTTTAATATACTTATGAGTATAGATAATGAATATAATTATACAGTATCTATGTTTGTTAATGTTTACAGACAGATTTCTCTCACTTCATCTTGGTGAGTGGTGTATTATGTTTGTTTGTTTAGGTGTTATAAACATTACGCAGACCTCCTTGTGAAAATAGTCCTATTAAGGTGAAATATAATGGTATATAGTGTAATGGTATGACATTACAGAAGTACTTTGTGATTTCATATTGCCAGTCTCACTCGCCATCGTGTATATAATTGGCTCATAATATTGTAAAGTACTAAATAAATAGCAGGTGATGCTCCAGCAGCAGTCACAGCCTCACCTCTGATTGTTCCTGTAATAAGGAAATACCTTTTTTAACAAGAAGAGAAATGGTTTTTATTTTGTTCTGTTTTTAAACATATGTTCTTTTCCACTTTTCTCCAAGATGTTGCGTTACGTAGACTCGTATTGTAGACAGAGGGGGCCAGCTTGTGATCACTGGTGCTGTCTAAGGTATTTATAATTGGCCTTAAGAGATCATCTCAATTCAATTGTGGCTGTAGTGACTTCTCGCCCAGATGGTGTCCATTTCAGTAACGTCGTGTATTGTGACCGCTAATGTTTATTTGTTGTTTTTTTTTAGTTTGTTTTGCCAAACTTTTCTGAAGCACTTTCGTACTGATGCGCGATTTAGGTAGGTCATACATATACAGAAATGTATACTGAGAGAACATATGACAAGCAGACATGTTTAAAAATGGATACCTCTTCTTGTTGTTGTAACGTTGGGAATTTAAAGTGTGTTGTAAATTTTTCTTTCAGTCAGAAATTTAAACATTGTGAGTACTGGGCATGGTCCTAGGGGAAAGTGGCCTAAATACATAGGAATGACTGCCAGCATAGCATGTTAATTTTCCTCTGCCATCTCTCACGTCCTCCGGGTTCAGACGGAGAGGCCCTTGGTGGTTTTTAATTTTTAACACTGACCTGGAGATCATCAAAAAGGCTGGGCTTTGTATTAAGCTGTAGTCATAAAGTTATACTGCAGTCAAGTATAATGTACAAATAATGTTGCAAACTTCTGTACAGTGTTTTTAGTCACTCATCTGTCAAATCAATTTTTTTGTATTTGTTATGCCATATTTTATACCTGTGAATTTCTGTTCCAAATACCAGTGCAGTAATTTGTCACCTTTTCCACCACGTTTTAAGTGAAAAGGACTATGGGTTTTAAAAAAAGGGGGCGTTTTACATAATGTATCTAGTCATTGCATACATTTTCTTATACATTAGTGTAATGATTCCACATTTGGTAACAGCCACTGATCTTCATGACGTAGTTACTGTAATTGGTGTTAAAAACAGCGTGAAGCAGTTCAGCATTGATCTGTAAAGTTTCCGTTTACAGCAGTCTTATGTTGTTTTAGGACTCAAGTAACGGTGACAGCAGGAAGCCAGTCTGTATTTCATGCCGCTTATGAATATTTTCTGGTACGTGACTGTTTGTCTCATCTGTCCTCAGAGATGTCTTCAAAACCTCCCAAATGGTCCCAGCAGACTGAGACGCTACCAATCTCTCCGGTTAATTTAAGATCCGTAGTTCATTCAGAAAACATAATCCTCTGGTGGTAAAATTGATGTGACTGACTTTCTTTGTGCAGCTCCCAAATTTGCCAAACTTGAACTTTTTGACACACATTGTGCATTAAACATTGAGTTTTGGCAGTAGTGGCTGAGTTAAGGTCATGTCGATTCTTTGCTGTAGTTGACACAGCTCATTATCAGGTGTGTGCTTCACTGAAGCACTTTTATTTACATACTCAAAATGGTCTGCGTGTTAGCCGTTTAAACTTGAATCTCCTTTGTTTTACTTTTTTTTATTTATTAATGTTATATTTTACACAGCATTCATACGTTTGTAATTACATGACTTTACAGGCGTCATTTCACGTTTTCCTTTTCACCCCTAAGGTGTTCGGCTGAGTAGCATCAGCTCCCCATGTGAGACTCTTCACACATTTGCTGATTTTTTTTTAATCCCTTCATAATAATGGAGAGTCTATAAGTGGCTCATCGTAATGCCAATACTGTGCTTTTATTTGTGTAGTGTTATTTTATTTCACCCTGTTGCACAGAGATTCTGCGAAAGTGAACACCCTTTATTTTTTTGCACCTCCAAATGCATGAACATGAACCACTTTGTGCCATTCCTTCATTTGTCCTCTGCCCTTCACAAATGTTACAGCAGCAGTGTTATGTATGCCTAAATTATGTGTTCCTCATTGTGGCATCATTTCATTTACTTAATATGATATCTGATGTATGTTTTGTTGGCTTATTCTTGTGTAGTGCCCACATGTTTTGGAAATGGCAGCATGTTTGTTCTCATTTAAGTGACCCTTAATAAGCCTGAGGAGGATCTTCTGAGTGTCCAGAAAGTTTGAGAATTTTTCTTTGACATTTACGTCTAAGATGGACCACCCCTTGTATTTCGAAAGGGTTTTTTGTTCACTGTGATGTCTTTTCCTTTTCTTTTTGTGCAATGTTGCAGACTGTCATTAAGTTTTTGATGCTGTCAAAGGAGAAATAGCGTTGGAATAATACATTCACCGTCATAAGCACTCATCTTTTTTTACTTGTAGTAAACTTGCTTACAGTTACTGGGGTCATATCTATCTCTCTTGGTGTTGCTTCAAATTAACGTGGATGAACACAAAATACCATGTTGATTACTGTTCAGCCGGTGTTACTACATAATGTAGTTACTGGTGTTATTACATATTGTTGAAGACTTGTAAATAGTTTGCATTGACCTTGCATAGGATCATGTTACTGTGGCGTGCTATTTTGCCTGTACAATTATGCTTCTAAATGTGTGTGTGACTGTTGGGACGACACTCTTTTTGTACATGACTGTCTTTTTATTTGAGAATATTGATTCTGTCCTTTTTGGAAAAGTTGAGTTTGAAGAGTTCAGACATGCCTGAAGTTTGACTTTAATAAAGCTGTACTCTGTCTCAGTGAAAATGTCTCACATGATTTCAAGACTGTAAGATATAGTGCTTCTTTATTAAGCTGGTAAACTCTGAGGTTCGTTTTTTTACTTTAAATTGTAGAGACGTTCCCGAAGTTTCCGCTGATACTAAATATATCAGAATGCATTCTGAATGGAGAGAATTTTGATATGATATGACTTGAAAAAGTGAGGTCACTAATATGAATTTTAGGATTTTTTTTATTCACAGCTTCTCTAGAAATAAGAAATTTTATTATTTTTCCACATGATATACTCAACTATTACTTATAACTTTCCAAAAAACATTGAGTAAATCAATGATTTGCCTTGAGCTATACTTTTTGATTCATTTACAAATATTAAGGAGTTAAAGTGACTGATTTGCTTGCACCAAAATCTGTAATTCATGCCAAGTAAATTCAATTTAGAATAAAACATGGCCATGACAAAAAAAAGACATGGTCATGATTTATATTTTGAAGTCTTATAGGTAATTTATGTATAAACTACTAAGAAAGGGATAACACAAATATCGACCCCATGCTAGCTGATGGGAATAAATAGAAATAAAACGTGACGTGGCTGTTTGAAACAACGTGTCAAGGTGAACAAAATAATACACTGTGATATTTCCGGTGCTGTGTTTATAGCGTAAACACTATGCTGACAGCAACAAAAGTGTGCTGAAATTAATCACCATGGCACATTTGTCAGAGGACAAAAACCAAGACATTAAAGTGAAGACAACGAATAAAATAAATGATTAATATCGCAAATAAACGTTGTGATATTATCTGTAAATGCGTATTGTTAAAAATTTGTGATCATCAGTTTGAAAACCCCAATTAGATCAAATTGACCTCTTAATCACAACGCTAAAAAGTAAAACTTTCAGAATGTATGCTTTTATTTGGAAATAGCAAACCGGAAGCGTACGCATTATTAACAAATCCTTGATGCAGCATCTCCTCTGTGGCATCTCCTGCTCCCAGGTGAATGTGCCACTTCCACCGGCCGTTCGAACAGATGATGTGGAGGCCTCGTTACCGTAAACCGCACATGCTAACATGACGAAGAGGAGATAAAGAGGCTTTAAGGTGAGTAATAGAAGTGGGATTCAGGTTTTGCGAATGCGGAAGCGGGCCAGCTGTAGAGCTGGACAGATGTTGCTAGGTGGCTAATGCTAGGTCAGGCTGCTGC
Organism: Brotula barbata; assembly: GCA_900303265.1. Taxonomy (NCBI): domain Eukaryota; kingdom Metazoa; phylum Chordata; class Actinopteri; order Ophidiiformes; family Ophidiidae; genus Brotula; species Brotula barbata. Next base: position 157,302 of record OMNV01029218.1, on the reverse strand, counting down.
TGTTTATCCGGTTGTTTAGCTTTGTTTGGTAGCTCGTTGTCTTGAGATGATCATCGGCTGGCAGACCGAACAAAGCCAGCCGCCGTTAAGTGTGTGAGCCAGCAGATGTGCACAGATGCTTTACATTGGCCTGTGTGTGAGATTTTAATGCCAAGTAGAAAAGATAAATACTGAGAGTGGCATGTCATTATGATAATCGAATAAAAGTTAATGTACACAAGGAAGATGAATCCTACTAGCTTGGGGTGTGTCATACATAGAGGTGAACACGTCTACTTCTCATGCAAGCAATATTTAAATCAGCACACATTAATGACCTAAGTTCCATGGATGAATGCTTTTAAATCTGGTGTGATATTTGATATTTTCAGAGAGACTGTATTTCTTGGATGTAATAGACAATAACCTGATGCACTGAATACTGTATTATGTAGAATTCAGTGCTTAGTTTTTACAGTGTTCTATTGTATATTCAAGTTCAGATAAACCAAAAGTTCCCATTGGAGAGACAATGCTGGCTGGTGACTGAAGTCCACTCCAACAAGCAAAATGAAGAGGAGACTGCTGCGCGGTTTCCTGTCAGAGGTTTCCATCCGGATAGCTCTTCTGGTTGTGTTCCTGTGAGTATGTCTCTTCAATCACAAACATCTGTTTTAAGGTTTGATTGGTGAAAACGGTAGCAATACAAATACATGTATGTTATTGTGTGTGTCTCCCTTAGTGTAACAGAACAGCTTCCTCCCTTCTACCGTGAGATCCAACCGGAGGAAATGTGGTTGTATAAATTTCATCGTGTGGACAGGGACCATGTACCCACCTCTCTTATGTTTGTAAGTTGCTTACCTGTGCACTGGAGAGATAAAGAAGGAATCAAATAATTCCAATCGTTTTTTCCTGCCCTCACTCCATTCCTAACCACGTTTGTCTCTTCTTGTGTCAGAGTGTGGCTTGTTTTACCCCACTGATGGTCATTCTGGGTTTTACCTTCCTCAAGAAATCAGAGCGTGGAGATCTGAAAGAAGCCTCACTAGGTAAGAAATGCACCACGTTGTTGTTTTAAGAACCAATGTCAACTTGTTTTCTGAGTGTCCTGAGCTCTGTCTCCCTCTGTCATCCAGCCGTGACTCTAACTCTGGTGCTCAATGGAGTTTTCACCAACACCATCAAGCTTGTCGTTGGCAGGTAAATGCTGCAATGTGTGTGATGCACATCAGAAAGTACCGGGTGTTGCCTTGGATCAAATCTGACATTTTTCTTCCCTTTGTTCCTGCCTGTCTCAGGCCACGACCAGACTTCTTCTACCGCTGTTTCCCAGATGGTCAGATGAACCTGGAGCTGCGCTGCAGTGGTGACCCAGATATTGTCATGGAGGGCAGGAAGAGCTTTCCAAGTGGACACTCATCCTGTAAGAGACTCTTTTTGCCATTGAAATGTTCAAAGCAGTATGAGGGAAAGAGCATGCCCATCCCATTCCTCTATGTGCTCTTTTTTCAACCTTCTCTCTCTCTTTCTCTCTCTCTCTCATCCCCCCTCCTCCTCCCCAGTTGCTTTTGCAGGATTGGGTTTCACAGCGCTGTACATCGCTGGAAAGCTGCGTTGCTTCAGCACAGCTGGCCAAGGCAAAGCATGGCGGCTGTGTTCCTTCCTCACTCCTTTACTCATTGCATCTGTGATCGCTCTCTCCAGAACCTGTGACTACAAACACCACTGGCAAGGTGAGAGCCACAGTACCTCTCATGAATGAACCTAAAAGAAAGGATTTTTCTTGACTGACTGACAGGCGGTAAAGGAAATGATCAGACGGATGCCAACAAATCATTAGCAAACACATCATTACAATTTCACTTTGATAATAAATTGTGAATTATCAACTGTAATATGTGCTTTATGTAATCGGACCAATAGCTCCTTAAATCAGGGTGTTTCACTCTGCAGTAAAACTGGACAGCCAACACACAGTTGGTGGGGCTGTACTGTGGAGAAGCTGAATATTTTTCAATCATGTACACTGCTCTGTTTGAGCAGAGAAGATAATTACAATTAAATTCTGCTGAAGTGAAAACTGACTCGTGTTGGTTTGGAAAATAGAGAAATTGAATTTTTGAGTGTTTCCAGCAAAGATTGGTTATAAATGTAATCATATGCACTGTCCCTGACAAATACAATAAATCTAAAAATGAAATAAAGAAATACATTCTCAAGTATTTCAAGCAAGGTTATGATGCAGTATTTGAACTTGAAATGTGAAAATGTAGGAAGTGATGCTGATTTGGGCCTAAAACCACTCTTACAGTATGTGCATGGTGTTTCCTGTCTCTCTCCTGTAGATGTACTAGTGGGTTCGCTGCTGGGTCTCGCATTCGCCTGGCTGTGTTACAGACAGCACTACCCCTCGCTGCAGGACCCAGACTGCCACAGACCTCTGCGTCACAGAGAGACCGTCCCTGCTGCTCAGGAACGCAAGTTGGCCAACTCCAACTACATACTGCCCATGTAATACAGCTGGAACTGGATAATACTCTTTACTCTTGTGATATATAACGGGTTACTTGGTAATCAAGTATATCAGACTATACCGTTTATCATCTGTCATTGTAATTGTATCTTGGGATATATTAAATCATTATGCACAATTTTTTAAATTGAAATCAGAAAGCAGAATCTAAGTCAAATTTCTGCCAAAATTATTTGCATTTCTAGATCATGTAACTAAATATTCAACCGTCGACTAGGTCAACTTAGCGCTGCACTAATAGTTCTAACCACCCTTCTCTGCCTCAGCTGTTGTGTAGCAGTTCTTTTGTAAAGTGTCAGCATTTGTTCTGTTGCATTAACACCACTTCAACAAGCAGTGCCGAGACTTTATTTTAGATTTGATGTGAAAATTGAAGTCAGTTGAACGGTGTAAGAAGATGGTTTCTGACAGCATATATGTGAAAGCAAAGTTTAGTCTTTTTGGTTCCTCTATACTGCCTGTGTCTTCCTGAAATGCATTGTGAATGTCAGTCTGCATCCAGATTTTATTTTTTTTACATACAGTATACACATTTCTCAGCATCTTGGTGTAGCATTTTCACTTAACTCTTATTGCAGTTTTTGTAGTGCCTGCTGTATGTATTTAGGATTTCTTTCTGACAGGAAAGTGTGACATCACATCACAGCACATCAGCTAATATCACACATACTGTGTGACTGTCAATATTAATGAGATAAATGTATTTCTACATCTGTGGTCTCAGGCTAGGTCCGGTTTTGTGACTGCACACTAACGTTAACTAATGTGCAGCCCCTCCAATGTGTACAGGGGCAGAGAGTCTTCACAGCATTGTATACATACAGTAGATGAATTTGTGGGGCCAGATGTTTCTGATCAACCTGTGTGGGGTGATGCATATCAGGTACCTGGTGCTAGCCTCCCAGTGCTCCTGCTGGTCAGGTTTTATATCCTGTTGCACCTTAATGGGCACATAGCATACTAGTAGTAATCATCAAATTTCATTAACACAACAAGCTCTTCTGTCTATGGTTATCTTCTTATTTTTACTTTTCTTCTGCTCCATTCTTCAAATATGGTAAGAAGGTTGTTTTTTTCTTTTGTTTTATTTCGGGTGTGAAACCGTTGTTTTGCAGGGGGAAAACGCTGAGCGTATTACTGTCAAAGGGATCACAGCGGTTTTCGACCAAATGACAGGAAGAGCAGATGAATCTGTGCCTTTGTTTACTGAATTCCTCACAGCTCTGTTAATGTATTAAGTGTATACTGCATGATACAATGTTTGCTCTCTGTTCTGTTTAGAATCTTTCGTTGGGAATATACAATTACATGATGTTTAAATGTGCATGTGGCATTTTTACCTCAGAAGAACGTTTCACATTTTCCACAGATTAAAATGATGATGGAGTTTGATGGGGGAGATGTGACCAAGAGAGGTGGAATTTTTGCTGTTTACTTTGTAAACCTGATTTATGAAATGATGTATTGTTGTATTTAATTTGTGGGCATGAAAGAATTAGATTTTCTTTTTATAATTGTGTACCTTAATTGTGATAATAGTATTTCACAGGATAATTAATCATTTTTGTGGGAAATTGGTTTCTGCTAGAGATTTCACTGATAAAATGTATTTGGACCCTGTTGTCTGAGATCTTGCATGTGTCACAAGTTTAGCAACATTACTCATATCTCCCCTTCCTGTAATTGCCAGCTATAGCTGAAGGTCCAAATTGCTGCAGTGTCAGCTCTTTTGACGTCGTGATATCATGTTTAAAGTCCTTTATTTTGGTCTGCTGCTTTCCTTCTGAGCTGTTGTGGCAAAGGATCACACTGAAATTTGCCTGTGGTTGCTCCTGTTGTCACAGTAACCAGGCTGTATGTGATTTGTTGATTTCCAGTGATGTCTCTAAAGGGTCCTCCAGTGCACACTACACTGTCCTTTGCATATTATTTATTAATTTATTATTTGTCACAGCTAGCGTCTTATCTGTTATGACTACGGATTGCAAAGGCAAAGCAATGCAATATAATATACAGACAACCATCCACACACGTACACATGTATCTGGCAAAGTATTTAATACTGTTTACGGTTTTCTTTTAGACATTCAAATTGCAGTCCTTTGCTCTTTGTGAACTAGTTTTCTAGTATCCATTTAGAGATTTTTTGAGGCCTGTTGTCTGTTTACACAGAAGCTGTCTAAGATAGCAATGGGCTGTGTAAAACCTCAGATTATTGTAGATATCCTGGAGCCTTTCCCTAATGATGCTGAAAATATGTAGTCCTAATAAACTAAAAGTCACTGGGTTGATAAATTTGCACTAATTTACATTTTGTTTTTGTTATGTTTCTTGACCAAACAGTGTTCAAAAATTTTACTGTTCATCCTTTGTCTAGCTTTGGTGGAACCATGAAAGTGGAAATAGATGGGTATCACTATCAGTTGTGTGAGTCTATTTCCCTCTTGCACAAGGTTTGAATGATAAATTTTAGCATACTGCGGAGAATGTAAATTCCTTTACTTTCATTATTATACACTTCCTTGCAATGAAATTGGATGGATTTTCATCCCAGTTTGATAGAAGTCATTTTGTCTTTAACCCCCCCCCCCAAAAAAAACGCCTCAGCTGAGCCGAGCAAAAAAGAATTCTGACGATTTCATATTTGGAAAGATGGTGATAGTTTAATGGGATCAAATCAGATCATTGTTATGGTAAGCATGTTGAAAGATTAGGAACTGTACATACAATACTTAATCAGTGATCTGGCATTAGTGGATCAAGGCAACTGGGCTTCACGATTAAACAAGTACTAAATGTGTGACCTTGCTGATTGGGACCCATCACTGACATTTTAACTGCATATTCACTTAGTTTGTCCATGCGATCACTGGGCTCGAATAAATATTGATGTATAAAAGCACAAAAGAAATCAGGTTAATTCCTCAAGCCATAAGACAGACCTTGTTCACTATCAATTAACTGTTGTAGTAATAACACTAAAACAATTTCATCTTCTTAAAGATTTTACATCGTCTACTGTTATACTCGAATCTTTTCTTTGATCATTATTTAAATTAGTGTTATTCGTGTAATACCTGCAGGAATGCGTTCTCATTTACTGGCACCAGAGGGCGCTGTTTTCAAACAACAGTTGGCATTATTGGCAGGCTGTGACGCACAGGAACTGCTTTGCAGTGATTGGTTGGATCTGACGCGAGGCTTTGGCGCCACATTTCTAAAAAGGAACACAGCAGAGGCGCAGAGAGTCTGCCAAACCAAACAACTCGATTAACGAGCAACTCTAACGTCATTCTAACAGTGCCAGCTAGTATAGATAGCGTTTTAACATCCTTTCAAAATGTTTATCACGGATATAAGAAAGGAATTTTATGACGTCGTCGCTCACCAGGTAAGTCGTTCGCTCTAGTTGTAGCGTTAGCTTACTTTGGACTCTTCTGCTAACTCGTCAGTTTTGCTTTTGCATCCAATGTCCATTTATTTTGAGTCTCGCTGGTTTCAGAGAGTCGCACTCCTGGTGGCACCGGACATCGATGCCCTGTGCGCTTGTAAGATCTTACAGGTAAGCTTTTCGCTAATATATGGTTCCTATTAATTATATCAGCTCTCTCTCTCAGGCTGATTATTAATATGAGTGACCAAGGAGCAGCAGACAGAAATACATTCAGTCTGACAGACATATTAATCCCTACTCGGAATGTTCACCCGGCCTGTATAAATCCTACCTTTGTGTTTATTCAACCCATTCACTGCTGTTAAACAAGACTGTGGTGTATTGTAAGATGTTTCCAATATTCTGCTCTCCTATGTGTGAATGGTTTAACTAAATGTCAGATGCATCTCATAATAATAATCAGTAAGTTGTATAAACAACTTTTGACACAGTTCTGACAAATAGTGAACGTTATCAGCTCCACAAAGCACCAACAACATACTCGGTGTAAGCATATAGGGGAGTGCAGGCGTATCTAGTATGGCTGATGGTTTATGAATTTAGCTGATGAACAGGTCATTATTCAGCTAATAATCTAATAAAATGGTATATTTGGTCATTTAATATTTTGGGATGGTGGAAATGTGAAGTTAGAAGATTTAATAATCCCAACAATTTATCAATAAATAAATAAAAATAGTTGGACAAGCAATAAAAATAATCAATAGATCTTGAATGCAAATCTTTGTTTGAACATGTTTCTCCCTTGTCTTAATTTGGATTTGTTCCTGTTCTTGTGCCTAATAACAAACAATATTTTGTGTTTTTCTTTTATTTACCAGGCACTGTTCCACTGTGATCAGGTCCAGTACACATTGGTTCCAGTTACAGGTTGGCAGGAACTTGGTACTGCCTTCCTTGAGCACAAAGAGCAGGTACAACGTGCTACATGATCAATTGGGATAATTGGGAAGAACTGCTCAGTTTTGCAATGCTGTAAAGCTTGTGACATTAATGTAGTATTTTGTTTTATGTCTGTGTTGTAGTTTCAGTACTTTGTTCTTATCAACTGTGGAGCCAATGTTGACCTTCTTGAGATGCTGCAACCCGATGAAGGCTCCATCTTCTTCATCTGTGACACTCACAGGCCTGTAGATGTGGTCAATGTTTACAATGACACCCAGGTGAGGGTTGGTGATAAAGTCAGAATGATTAACAGTCAAATAACAATTTAATGTAATATTATGCAGCTTTAACTGGTATAATAACCCATTACAAGATATAAGTGATCTAATATAACAAAAGGAGATCTCAGAATATGGAATCTATATCATTATAGAGTGAATTACAAAAACTGCCAACTAATAACTACCACGTTCTTTTTTCTTGACTCCTTACCCTTCATTTTCTCCACAGATAAAGTTGCTAATCAAACAAGATGATGACCTTGGTGTCCCTTCCTATGATGATATCTTCCGTGATGAAGATGAGGAGGAAGGAGCAGACTCTGGAAATGACAGTGATGAAGACTCAGAGCCTTCTGGGAAAAGGAGGAGATTTGATGAAGTACATATTAAGCAGGATTTGTATGCACCACTAAACCAAGCCCTGGAGTGTATCTGTTGCATCATTGTGTGTCATCTTGTCATTTTAGGGAGCTCTTGAAAGGAGAATAGACAGACAGCGGGCAAAGAGGGAGTGGGAGGCACGAAGGTGAATTATTTATTTATTTTGTCTTCAAGATTGCGCTTTGAGGTCTTGGTCAAAAGTCTCTCATTTGGATTCATTCCCGTTACTGTTTCACTCATTTCTCAGGATGGAAATCTTGTTTGACTATGAGCAGTATGAATACCACGGGACCTCAGTGAGTATACCAGTTTTTGTTTGCGTGGTTCCATGTCTTTTGCACGAAGGCTATCAAACTAATGAGTATGTCCAAATACATGTTTCCCTGTTCATTGTATGTATGTCATCATTTAATATTTTCAGTTATTTATTCATAAATGTAATGCAGATTTTCTTATGCATTTCCTTCCTCAGGCTGCACTGATGCTGTTCGAGTTGGCGTGGAAGTTGACCAAAGACACAAAGGACATGCTGTGGTAAACTGGCATAAAAAACCCCAAAAAGATTGTACAGATTTTTAAAGATGGACAAGAATGACAACATTGTCCACTGATAGTACTCTGAAGTTTTTCCCTTCTTCCAGGTGGGCCATCATTGGGCTGACAGACCAGTGGGTTCATGATAAAATTACAGTGTAAGAACATCTCTCCGAGCTGCAGTTTAAATTTGTTTGACTTAGGTTTGTTTGCATAAAGTTGTCAACCCTCGCCTTGTCTTGCTCCCTCAGTATGAAGTACGTTACAGACATTGCAACAATGCAGAGACACGTTTCCCGCCATAACCACAGCAATGAGGATGAGGAGAACTCCCTTTCCATCGACTGTATGAGAATCTCCTTTGAATACGAGTATCCTTCATTCATCTGGTGTCTTGTGGAGCCGTGTAACCCAGCATTTGTCATGTCTCCAGTAATACAAAATTGTGTAGCCGTGCCTGTCCTCTTGTGTTTTCCTTAATCCTCTGCTTCAGCCTTCGTCTAAGCCTTTACCAGCACTGGTCCCTGTATGAGAGCATCTGTAATTCCTGCTACACATCCTGTATCTTTAAGCTTTGGTCCTTAAACGGCCAAAAGAAACTTCAGGAATTCCTTGCAGACATGGGGTAAGTGCCTAGAGTTAGGATAAAAATCTGAATAAAATATCTTAACTGATATTTGTTGGTATGCAAAGTATTTCATTATTTCTTAATATAATTTATTTTAGGCTACCTCTGAAGCAAGTAAGACAGAAATTCAACTCCATGGACATGTCAATCAAAGAGAACCTAAGGGATGTGATTGAAGAGTCCTCCAATAAATATGGGTATGATTGTAGGAGAGGCTTGAAGGGAAAATAGCAAATTCTGCAGTTGATTCCTAAAGAGGACACGTAATGATTTGTCTTTTGTCTCACCCCACCATCAGTATGAAGGACATCCGTATCCAGACCTTCGGCGTCCACTTTGGTTTTAAGAACCGTTTTTTGGCCAGTGACATGGTGCATGCAGCTACTGCCTTGTTGGAGAGCACAGAGAAAGATGAGAGTGAAGGCGATAACTTCATTAAGGCCCTTGACTCCCTCTCCAGGTGGGTAACAAAAAATGAAAGTCGACCCAATGCCACGGTAGAAAAAACAAACATGACAATGCATTGCAGACCCCTCCCCCCTCTCAGCTAGCTGGAGATTCCACTTGATGCATATCTCAGAGGTAAACTAAAAAGGAGGTGGAACTGGAGTAGAATTGAACAACAAATTGAGGGGAGATGGTAAAAATGTTTGCAACTGCACTTTTGCATTGATGGCAGTATTTCAATGTATAGTATGGTATAGAAACCTGTAAAAACACAGCTACTTTGAAATTAGAATCCCCAAATCCTATGTAGGGCTGTGTAAGTGATTTGATCTACACTCTGCTGTTTTGAAGCTGTAAGTTGTTCGACTAGATTACTGAAACCTTTCTATGACAATAAATTTCTGTCTTTGTCTGTGTAGGAGTAACCTGGAGCGTCTGCATTCAGGCATTGATTTGGCTAAAAAGAAGCTGATGGCCATACAGCAGACTGTTGCCAGCTGCATCTGTACCAACCTCATTCTGTCCCAGGGCCCCTTCCTCTACTGTTACCTCATGGAGGTATGAGTGTGTGTGTGACCTGCACATAACGGAGTAATACAATGAAAACATCCTGCCAGGCTTTAACACTGTCCTCAATTTGGTTTCCAAATGTAGGGAACTCCTGATGTCAAGCTGTTTTCCAAACCCATGGCACTCACTCTACTCAGCAAGTACCTCCTCAAAGCCTTTGTCCACTCTGTGAGTACCTCATGCCTGTCAAAATGGATTGCCATTGTGGAAAATCACACTGTTCATGGTGTCTTTATTCTGTGGTCTCTGTTGGTTAGACCAGGAATAAGCGCTGTAAACTGCTGCCCCTCATCATGGCTGCTCCAAAAGATGTGGAGAAGGGAACTGTTATTGTTGTTGGTATCCCACCTGAGTCTGATACCTCTGACAAGAAGAAGTAAGATTTAATTTCCTCATTCTCAAGTTTCACAACTGGAAACAAACACCAATGCCAAATCAATACCAAAGGGAAAATATGAATTGTGTGTTTTGTTGCTAAGGTTGCCCCAATCATTGACTCTTTTTTTTTTTTTTCCCTGATGCTTGTCCTTTCTCCCTGCAAAGCTTCTTTGGTCGAGCATTTGAGAAAGCTGCAGAGAGCACCAGCTCTAGGACACTTCATGACCAATTTGACACCTCCAGTAAGTTAATTTACATTTTTATTGTGGCCAATCTCTAAATCCAGCCAATATATTTGTCATTCTACTGATTTGACACTAAGTGGCAGTCATGAGAAGGCTATTACCTTTCAGCTGAGAGCCCAGTCTGACCCAGTCGTGTGGATCCATTTAACTCATTATTTGCTCTTCATTTTACAGTCATTGAACTCAAGACTGAAGACAGGAGCAAGTTTCTGGATGCACTCATCACCCTCCTGTCATGAGAACAATCATCACCACCCAAAGGAATGTAGGCACAAGGTTTGAGTTTATTGGGCGTCAGATGGTGACACCCAAAAGTCTACGTTCTTATCTTGAGGCTTAAAGGATTCTGCTGCTGTGCATATCTGCATATAATCGGTCTCCTATCTGTGATACAGACTGATGAGTGGATATCTAGTGACAGCAGTAGAACAACTGTATAAAAGGTTTTAGTAGTTTGGTGTGCATATTGTACAGTTTTAATGTAAATGAGTTTTATTTGCTATTTTAAATTCCTGTCTTTGTCTTTTATTCTTGTGTGTGTGAGTGTAATTAGTGTTACAGTTTTGTTACATGTTTTAATAAATGACAGTAAATGAGATGTGTTTCAGTGCTTCAATTAATTTCATGGAGAAATTGTTTCAGGATGCTCCAAAATCTTATAGCTGTGACACATAGTGTACCACTTCCAGTTATTAGAGGAATTTTATTTGTATCTGCTTTACAGCTCTGTATAGGGACTCATTTATTGAAGTGCAAGTTGTTCTGCTAAATTCCTTATTCCATATGGTGTCAATGCTGGATCTTGTCTTACATGGCTCCCCTGGAAGAGGTTGCTTCTTTTGCTATTTTGCAGTTTGATTCAAGACCTAAATAGGGGCTCATTTATCTTAAAATGGTGATCTTTTTTTATTTCTCATACACTGAATATAACGAGGTCCTGAGAAGATGAGGGCGGGGATTCATAAGCAAAAGATATCTGCAATAGGATATGTGATCATCAATGACAACTTTTACTGAGGCAAATTATTCACTTGAAATGTGTTGAGAGAAAATTACAATTTTCCGATCTAAATAATAATTATAATAAATACTCATTCTTTCTCATCATTTGATATGGATATGGTATTGCCACTGCTCCATTCTGTCCTTTGTTTTTCGATGGCTGTTGTAAGCCACCATGCACACTGCTGTCGTCACACCCAGCCTGGTCTCTGTGTGATGTCCGTACCAGAGTCCATGCTGTTATTATAGAAAAGTGTTCCTCACCTGATATTTCCAAACATTTTCTTCCTTACTGCTGTTCTGTTTAGTTTTGCGTTGTTGTTTCCTGTACTTCCTTATTCATTCTAAACTCGAAGTGCAAAAGTGCGTCTTTGTGTGCGTGTGTGTGCGTTGTTGTCTTCTATTCTGCCACCGTTGGGAACAGGCATGGGAATAATCTTACAAGGAATCTCTTCTTCTTACATTTCTCACTCAGGTACGTCACCATTGTTTGGTTCCACTTCAGCTTGTTCTGCAGTATTTGGTTCTGTCTCTTCAGATTCTCCAGCTTCTTCTTATATTTATTTTCTCTCACCTGTGCCTGCTGCAGACATTGTATGCTGTGCTGATTGTTCCTGTAAAACATGCTCGCCCTCATTTCATTTAAGAGGCATTCATAGGTGAGATCCTCTATGGTCTCCAACAGCTCCTTCCTCTCCTCCTCCCACCTCAGCTCCATCTCCAGCAGGTCAGTGGGTGACTTTTCTTCAGTCTGCCTCATCAGCCCTTGTTTCTGTTTCTTCACCTTTCCTCTCTTTGTGTGGTTGAGGGCAGCAACGAGCTTGGTGTTCTCAGTCCTCAGCTGCTCCAGTTGGGTCCCCAGGAGAGAGGACCAGCTTTTGTCCATCTTTAGGATGGAGGTTTTCTTCACCTGCTTGTCCTGATCAGAGTCCTCGGATCCACTGAGCTCATTTGGCATGGAATCCATTTCTGTTTCTATGTGCTGATCAACACCAGCGTCCTGGCTCTTATTGAGCCTCTTTGGGAGGAAGCTCGTCTTTGCTGGCAGTTCCAGATCAGTGACCTGGGTTAGATTATTCTTCTTCAGGATGGAGGACTTCCTGACCTGTTGTTCCTGATCCGAGTCCTCAGATTCACTGGACTCATTTGGGGTGGAATTCATTTGTATATCTGTCTGCTGATTGACACCAGCATCCTGTGTTTGATTATGATCCTTTAGGAGGGAAGTGTTTGCCTCCTGTTCCAGATCACACACGTCACAGTCCTCGGACACACTGGAATCGTTTAGGATAGCGTCTATATCCATCTCAGCACCTGCACAGCCCTGTCTTTGATTATTGTCATTAAGGATGTTCATCACCTGCTGTTCCTCACTAGAGTTTCTGGCTACAGGGATGTAATTCAGAATATCATTCATGTCTATGTCATTATCCCCCTCTTCCATTCTGTCCTCCTTTTTGTCTGGATGCTGTGAGACACTTGTCCACTTTTGTCTCACACCACAGCCTGGCTGTAAACTGAAAATAAACTGAAAGTAAACTCTGTGCAACTACTTATTTATCTGTGGCCGTTCTGAACATCCACACAGAAAACTTCAACTTATACGAACGATCATGACGTCACTTCTGGCGTCGATGAACCAGCTGATAAACCGAGAAAGTGATAAATTATCTGAGTGTGTAGCTGGCAAATGTTATTGACGTGCTTCATCCGTTATTTCTCCGTATGATTATTCACTACGATTGCAACTTTCGACCCCGTTTCTGATTCCACAACAAGCCGGGCGGTGCTGGGCTTTTATTTTGAAATCATTGCCCAAACGCTCTTACTCTCGTACATAACATACAGGCGATCTGCAAAACCTTTCACCTTTCAGATGAATACAGGAGTAAAAATACATTTCTACAAAATATTAAGTCTCACAAAATGCAAATACTACTCAAGTACCCTTGCCTCAGATTTGTGTAGCAGCTGTGTGTAGTCTCATTGCGACGTACTTGACTCGGTACAACTACCACATACACTTGTGTAACCTTTATCATTTCGGCTCATTACTACAATCCAATGATATTTAATTGTTGATAGTTAATTGAAATAATTTGCTCATGTGTGGGTAGAACAGGGAGAGATGGAGAATTCTACAACAAGTTGTAAGGCAAACATCACAAAGGTTCAATATTTTTAGAGTATCGCATTAGAAAACATCAGAATCATGACTATTGGTGCCTCTCACTCCTGATTTTGTCCTAACAAAGACATCAGTCCCTGCTCCATCCAAACAGGTCTGTGCAGAGGTTTGGAGGTTGTTCATTAATCAGTGTCTGCCCCTGTAGTACTCACATAGGAGTACTACAGTTTTGTATGAACACAGCTATAAGCACAATTTTGGTTTTAACTGCATTAGAAATCTGAGAATGGTGTGATTTTATTTTATTTGTTGTGATTGTCAGAGTGAGTCCAGATAAGTTAACCTCCAACCAGCAGGTCGCAGCATTACACAAACAAACACTACACATTTTAATGAGATTTAAAAATGTCTTGACTGAGTTTTACCAGACTGAGCACACAGACAGGCTGTACATGGGAACTCAGCAAACAAACAAATACACAGGGTTGATCTGATCTAAAAGAGGCAGGAAACCACATACTCAGTGATGAAGCTTTACAATGTTCGACGGTCCAGCACAGAGGTGAACCTTCAAGACAATATGCTGCTGTAATCACGCACCAGTCCAAGAATTACATTTAATCAAAATCCCGCCAACTAATGGATAAATATGGTAAGACGATGATCTGACGCACACACACACACACACACACAAATAAATGCTTTCGTGGATGTAAAATCATTTCGTAGGTTTTGGGAGTTGGCAGTGAGATAGTTAAGCATTCATCTGATTTCACCCCTTCACACTTTCATTTCCTTCCAAACATGAAAAAAAGCTTTAGCTGGACCCTGTTTGGCACCAAATGATGAAGATGTCACTGAATGCGGTGCATGTATGTATCTATTGTTTTTAGGACATCCAAGAGGCGTCGCTGGACCGAGAGTTAAATTGTCCTCTGATAGCCAGAAATTGTATGGTAAAGTATTAAGCATATAAAATAACAAGATTACACAAAATATTGAAGGTCATTGTTTCTATTCTGATCTTCAATTTCATATCACTGTAGAAGTTATAGTCACTCTTATTTATCAGTATATCAGTGTAATATTAATCACTCTAAACCGATAACACTTTCTCATCTCCAGCTGAACTTTTGTTTTGAGTCAGAGGAATCAGAATCTCGAACTTTAATTCCTACGTGTCAGTGCCTGACTGATGAGCGTAACATCTTCCTGCTCACGTAGCTAAAGGTGAGGAGTGTGATCTTGGCCCACATCGGAGGATGTAGGCTCGGTTTCCTGATAGCAGTTAAGAGCTTTACTGGAAAGGTGGGACTTGGGTGTCTGTAGGTGGGGTCGGGACCTTCAGATTTAAGTGTTTGGGTTTGGTGTTTGGGTGGTTGCCCTGGAAAGATCCACAGTAAGAAACATACTGTATTGTTCTGAAAGGGACATCACTAAATTTCCCCGCAGGATTCTCTATGAGAAGAATTCAGAGCTATTAAGCTGTTTACAGGCAGCAGAGTGATGTTATCCAGGAGAAATGAAACCAAAGATTTGGCCTCCTGAGGGAGGGAGCATCAGCAGAGAAACATTAACATCACTCTACAGGGTGGAGACACACTTTAATTATATCAGCGTGATTATCATAAGTACAGTTTCAGTGCCTCTGTCTCCCATTTTTTTCTACCATCCCATAACATTTGACCCTGTGATACAAATAGTTATGAATTTATGCATGAGTAAGTCACATGAAGCAGTCTCGGTGTTCCAGTGGTGATGTTAGTCCCATGATGCCTCTGTGCCATCGTGCTCTTCTTTTTATCTACCTGGTCAGTCCATCACAGCCTCCTCCACTCAGCCATCAACTCCTTTGCTCTCCATCCCCCTCTTGCACCTCTGGTGAAGTGGGGCCGCTGCCCTTTACGCCACTCTGAATCAGAGGAATGTGGCATACACACACACACACACACACACACACACACAGAGAAACACCCTACAAAGGCAGGATCGTGCAGCCAGTGTATGGATGTGCAGAGCAGCATTTTGAAGGCCTCACACACACCCAGTCATGTTGGCTTTACTCTTCAGGCGTGAGTTACTTTGTGGGGCCTTGGGGAATGTTGTTGTTCATCCTGGTGTAGTGAATACGGTAATCCAAAGGCTTCTGTATGCCAAAACACAGTACGAAGCACACCAAAAAGACCAGCTTATCAATATTATTAAAATGATCATTGTTAGCCTCTTTGGAGTCAGAGGTCACCCTTTCATGCTTCCAAGCAATTATGTGATTTTGCAATTTGATTTCATTGCAATGAAAATAGTTTATTTTTCTTTAAGGAGGTTGTGTCCGTGTCTGTTACTGTGTTTGTTACCTGATGATTGAAAATGTTACGGATCGACTCTGACCAGTTATGTTGTTGATGGTGATCTGGACCCACACATTTTGAACATTCTTTCGTCAACATTCATGTTCTCATCTGTTTTGCTTTTCTGTGTCTTAGATAGGATTAGACAGCCACAGGCAAAGAATCACAGCTGACACCTTCTGTTGTGAGAGGATTCACTCTCTTTGACTCGCTCTCTCTCTCTCTCTCTCTCTCTCTCACTCTCTCTACTTTAATGCTGTGTTACATAATTTTACAGCCTTTGTTTTTTCTGCTCCCCTGCTTTTCCAATTTCCCCTGCTTCTCAACCCACAGATCTCCTTAATGAACCCTGACCCCTGTCACCTTTAACCCTTTGGGCCTACTCACAGTTGGGGTGTCATTCACTGAGTCTGTCTCCTCCCTTTCATTGTTTTAAAATGTTTTTAGTCGATAGAAATTGGTATTGCCCGTTAGGACAACAGCGTGATTTTAATAAATTCCTCTTTGTGCCATATTGTTTAAGTCAAGGTGATGAAGAAATGATGAGATAAATTTAGCATTTGTAGAAGATCTATGCAACCTGAGTTTCATTTATTTATTTTGTTGGCATTTCTCCTTTATTATGATAGGCGAAGTAGAGAGATAGACAAGAAGAACAGAGCAGAGAGGGGATGACATGCAGCAAATGGCACAAATCGGAATCGAACCTGCACCGCTGCAGCATATGGCCTGCAGGTGAGCCCAAAGTTTGATTTATTTCAATAATCTGCCTGTGAGTAGCAGCGATTTCCACTTTGCCAACAGTCTAATATAATCCACTTACGGGAAGAGTTTGGTGCGTGTGTGACAAAGTCTGCTGGCACATTTTGTCGTATTTGTTAAGTGTTGTGATTGTTTCTGTTCAAGGAAGTCCAAGGAAGGTTTGGAAAATCCTGACGTGTCACAATAGTTCTGAAGGCTTCAGTACTTGGGCTTGATAGGCACATGTTGGTCTATTGACTTGTTTTTAAAAAAAAAAAAATTCAGTGCAAACCCAATGACGTATTAAAAAATAAGCGTACATCATTTCATCAACGCTCAGTAGATGACATTCCCTTTCTATTTGGGGTTACAGGAGGCCAGGCTGAAACACTGCTGACCCCGGCCTCAGTCTGCAATCCAGTGTCTTTTCTTTCACTGTGTTGAGGGTGAATCAGTCACGCACGACTCCTTGTTATGCATGACACACACTTAAACTTCCGTTCTTGGATCCTGTATACACCACTGTGCCACACACAGAGCCCGAGTGAGAGGAGCCATCAAAGTGATGATGCTTTTCATTTGTCTTGACTTTTACTGCTTGTCTTTCCTGTTGCCACGGCAAAAACACAACGGAGGGAATAACAAGCAGGTGCAAGATGCAATTAGTGTGGAAAGAATGCAACTCACCACAACTCACACACTTTGTCTTGTGCTTCATGTTTGTTTACGTAGCTTGTGTTTGTCACATCCTTCATGTTTATATATTAGAGTGAGAGGCTTCTGTCGTCCTTCAGTTCTTGAGCTGATTACAAACATGGTGATTAATTCGGCGTGAGGCCTCCGTGTTGGGATTGTTTTCCCACTTTTCTGACTTCGTTGAAGACAGAGACCAGACGTTTGCTGACCGTGACAAATCAGAAATGTTTCCTGATTCTTCTTGTTGTCAGGCCTTCCTCTTCATCTCAGTAGAGGGCTGTCACTCATCACGTTGTCTAGTCTCACTTACCTTTTGTGCCTCACAAGAGATTATAAGCAAGGGTGGAATATTTTTTTGCTTGACTAATAAATCACTTGTAGGAATTCATATTCATGGAGAAATGTGTCATTATTATCAAAAATCTAATATCTGCACCACCTTTGATTCTAAATCATGATGGGTTTGGTCATGAGGGAGAGGAATTATTTGAGTTATTTATAACTGAGTAAACAACCTTTAAACAGGTTACAGCGATAAATAAGAGGTGAACATTTAAATGTTTAAGGCTACATATGAATTCCCGACATGTTTGCGTGCTCCAGGATCTGTTTAGCCCAACCGCCAAACCTAATTTCCAATGACATTAATGTGCGCACACACACTTGCACACGCACACACTCCATCCTCTCCTCCTGTGACACACCCCCGCATGTTCCTTCCTGCTTCCTGTTCCGCTGTCCACTGCACAGGATGCCTGGTTGTGTTGCAAAACTGAAACAAATCTCCTGAGTCACCAGGCTGTTAACTTTGTGGACTTGCTAAAAAATGGTGTTTTTCTGATTTCCATCTCTAACCATCTTGGCTCCCACATTGTTTCTTGGACAAACGGCTCATGGGGTCTTTAGCTGTGTAAACAAAGCCACCTTTGTCCTACACATTTAACCACCTGCTGACTCTCCGCTTTTCTATCTGTGAGTAAAGGCGATGCAGCCAGCAGACTTTATGCACCTGCTGCCTCTGACTAACGGACGTCTGAGTCATGATCAATAAAAACATGCAGCTACTTTTAGACTTTCTGACTGGTATGGCAGCTAAGCCAGTGTAGCATTCAGAGGTTGACTCCATGACTCCATGACTCCATTTATGACGAGCACCAACATTCATCTAAGACGTCTCTAATTACATTTTGACGACTTAAAATTCAAATTCATTTTCTACCAGTTAGCCATATTTATGTATACGTGATTGTACTTTGTCTCACACCGCTGTATTGAATTTGTATTTTGTATTGTGTGAATGAGTAGAGTTTGTGACATTGTTACAATTTACAGTTTTTGCACTTTGTTTGGCAACAATCTTTGTATTTTCTGGCCTATATCAATAAGAGCAGCCGTTACATGAGCAATGGCATGTAGCAATAATGCTTAAATTTAAAATAAAAAGTTCAAAGAAAGCATTTTGAATTTTCTTTTGGAATTCGGTGGGTTTCAAAGTGTCACTACTAAATTGCACATCGGTCCACTACATGATTCCGAAATGATGACATCATCCCTTGTCCGTCAAGGGGAATGACTTCCGACTCGACTGACCTGCAGCCAGATTTAGGGTTCAAAGTTCAGGTCATGAGAAGCATCCGCCACCTCCAACCCCCCCCC